>RJWH01003520.1:0-149507 GCA_004363575.1 Solenodon paradoxus
CAGGAGCTGTTCAAGCGCATCTCCGAGCAGTTCACGGCCATGTTCCGGCGCAAGGCCTTCCTGCACTGGTACACGGGCGAGGGCATGGACGAGATGGAGTTCACCGAGGCCGAGAGCAACATGAATGACCTGGTGTCCGAGTACCAGCAGTACCAGGACGCCACGGCCGACGAGCAGGGGGAGTTCGAGGAGGAGGAGGAGGGTGAGGATGAGGCTTAAGAACTCAAATAAAATCCTGCATCCTTAGTGAACTTCTGTTGTCCTCAATCAAGCATGGTCTTTCTACTTGTATACTATGGTGCTCAGTTTTGCCTCTGTCAGAAATTCACACTGTTGATGTCATAACGTGACACTCTAAAAATTACAGTATTGTCCGTGAAGATAGTACACTAATAAAAAGCATGTGTCTGAAACCTTGTCGTCTCTTTTTTCGCACTTGAACTAATTTCTGTTCTTTCACCAAATGATTCTTAAATGTTTCTGGGTTTAGTAATTTTAATAGGATTTCTGCTTTAATGTTTGTAATTAATAATCTTTCTACTCTTTTGTAAAGAGAAAGGAATATGTGTTTTTTCATATTCACTGGCCTGTAAAGACATCTAGGATATGTGTCTGGGAGTTTGATAAGAGATTTCCTCCTATTTGCTGTAGTTCCAGCAGCTTTGTAAGACTGAGGCACGGAGGACCTAACCCTAACTGAATGTGATAAATACAAATAAAACGATCACTGGATGCTGTACTTTTTCAGATAAAGAGGAGAAATTCAAGTGGTCCAAAAACTATAGTCCTGAACACTGCAAATGCCTCAGACCTAAGATGCATTTGAAAATAAAAGCAATCTTAATAGGAATTTATTAAAACAATGATAGAAATTCATAGCTTAATTCAATTTCTGTAGCTATTAAAGCAAGTTTTCCATATGTCCTAATGACATATGTCTTTTTATGTCATTATTGATACAAGACTAGGGGTCGTTGGTGGGAGGAGCAAGAAGCCCGGGCAGACTGAACCGGTGCTGGGCCGGGTCTGGCTCTAGAGGAGGTGACATGTTAAGGAGTCACCAGTGACTGGACATTTTCATTGCAGGAAGTCTTCTACTAACTTGTTAAATTCATCCGCAAAACGTAAGTGCAGGTTGTGCTTGCCTTCTGGCATCAGATGCAACCTAAAAAAGTCAAACCATTTTCAATCAACGGTACACCCTTTAAAAATCTCTCACCTCCCCTAGTATTTCATGAAATCAAAAGTGAAAAACTGCCACGTTTGGTAGGTGTGGTCAGGGAGAAATGTAAAGCCTTTCCCTGAATATAGTGTGAACTTCCACTGAATTGAGGCTCACGAGTGAACTGCCTCTTGGAGTTGGTGACCAACCAGAAGGTGGGCTCTGGGGGCGCACGCACCGGATGTGGGGTTGCATCAGGTAAAGTGTGGTTGACTGAACCTGCCTGAGAGTGTGGGATGTCATTTGGTGGTTATCCGCGCCCCCTGCCCCAAACAAAGAACTCATTTTAATAAAGTTGATTTTAGAAGACTGGAGAGATGATAAAAATACAAACTGTCCAGAACCCACTATTTGGAGCAGGGAAGTCACCTGGGATATCTATGCAGTCGGAGCCCAAATTGGAATTCACAGCCCCTCCACCCCATCATTGGGGTTCCAATCGCCCTGTCTTCTGGAGGGCTGGGCAAGTCTGAATAGAAGCCACCAGACGAAGGACAAATAAGTGCCCGCTGGAAGGCGAGGGTGGCAGGAGCTGCATTAACAAGCCTTCAGGCTGCAGCTGTCACATCCAGTCGAGGGCAAACCTCACTGTCCTGGGAAACGGCTTTGGGCCCATGTGGTTGATGTGATTCTTTACTAAGGCAGCCTTCTGAGTGCTACGTTGTATTTATTAGTTACAAATGTGCAGAAATAGTGACTGTTTTAAACAAAATAAAGCCTCTGGATATAAGAAGTTCAAGCTGTTTTATCTGTAATAATTAGATACTGAAAGAGCTATTTGGGCAAAAATATCAGTCACCACTGACCTAATTCGGTGATCTTTGAACAACTGGAGGCTGAGAGCTCTAAGACCCTCAGTGAGCACTAGGGAGAACTTGTGGGGGACAGGGAGCAGGGACAGAGCTGTCTGAGGACAGCATCAGGATCTTGTGACTCAACCACATGGGGATGGGGGCACCAAGATACCAGGGTGACCGCCTGGAAGGAGGCTATATCATTGGCGTCTTTCCTGTGGAAAATGAAGAATGCCATTAACAACTAGAGCATTCCAGATTCAATTTCAATGCTATTCAGAAAGGCCATACTGCACCAGCCCCAAAGAGAGGACCCCAGATGCCTATAAGGAACAGGCCTTGCAGGGATACTCAAGGCCTCTGTTAGTAGGCGTCAGAAAAGAATCAACTGCTGAGGATGCAGAAAGGTCGAAACAAGGTATATATAGGTTAAATTGCCCCTGATGTGCGCTTCACCGGATTCCAAAGTTAAGACCCCAAACAGCTAAGCCTGCAAGTCCTCCTCTGTGGCTGTCACATGCCCTTCCCCATCTCTACCACCTCCTCAACTCCCAAGGAAGAAAGGAGAGACAGCAGTCAAGAATGCCTCCTTCTGGCCTCCAGCAGCAATCTAGGCTCAGGCAGCCAATACCAGGTCTCCATCACCGAAAATATAGGGGACATACTCCGAGGCACCTGCCCACAACTGCAGTCTCGGATGGATGGATGGATGGATGGATGGATGGGGCTAGGAAGAAAATTGCTCTTCTCTTTGACATCCACTGGGGGTCATCTCGAGGCCCTTTGCACCCCAACCTGTCCTGCAGGTCTAACATGGGCTGTCTGTGGGGGCAGTGCCATACTGAGAATGCAAGTTCAAGGTGAGCTGTGCAGGAGCTCTGCTGTGACCTACATTCCCGCCCAAAATACTACACAATGGAATCATGGAAAAGTGGCTTTCAAGCATTCACTTTCTCCAGAAGAGGAGGAACTCACCGAAGGCTCATCTGGAAACTAAGGCCCAAAGGGAAAAATCAACTCCCACTCATTACATCTGGCACCTTTAGAGAAGGAGGTGTGATTCTAGATCTTTGGAGGAATTAACATGTCCAAGCTCCAAGGACAAAGTGTGACCAGACCCACATTACCCTCTGCCTGACAGTCCTAGGATGCTCTGTAGGATGAGGGGCAAAGGACAAATGGCCCTATGATGGTACCTTTCCTTCCTCAGTTTAACCTCCAGCTTTCAAACGAAGCCATCCTTAATGTGCTGTAGCATTTCCCTTCCGATGTGATAAACCTCTAAATTATTAATAAACAAAACGTTGCCGGTAAGTCTGTGAGCATTTTCATTTCAATGGGAAGCCAAAGTAGGCTGCCCCACTGTGCCAGTACCTGCTTCTGTCAAAACCGACCAAGTGGCCAACAGGGAGACCTTGGGGTGTCAGGCCTACCTTCCTAGCCTGTCCCAAACTGGCTGTCAACAACAGCCATTTTCTACTCCTTATCTCTCTCCCATCTGGAAAGCCCCACCTAAGAGAAGGTAATGAAAGGTGGGCCTCAATCTCCCCGAAACCGGTAAAGCAGGCATAGGGGTGGGGGGCGCATGCAGGTGGCAGGGAGTGTGGTCCCTCGCTCTCCTCGCCTGCAGCAGCCCCCTTCCTCGGCCTGGAGGAGACTCTGGCTGTCAGGATCTGCCACACGTGCTTAAAGTGAGCTTCACCCAGTGCGTAGGGATTGCAGGGGCCTTTAGATTCTTGTGACTGAAGGGAAGTTTTATTCTGGGCAAGGTTGGATCTAAGGGTAGTGATACCACAAGGTTAAAACTAGGCCTTTCTGGAGTGGAGACATGTCTGGTCTAACCAGCATGAGCGCTATTCTGGCAAGCATGTTCTCTCCCTAAGACACTCGTCATCCAAAAACAGAGACAGTAGCCACCTCACAGGGTAATCCCAAAGACAAATGAGGCATACACACAGGTAGGCACAGGAGTCTCTGGGTACACAGTAAACAATACTGTCTGCTATTACTGTATTATTCTATTTATATTGCTCTTTACAACATACAAATTCCTTATGAAGGTTCTACTTATATACAATGTCCTAATGAAATACTCCATCTTGGGGACACTATTTCCTGGCTAACACGACCAACACCAATTGGAAGATTCTGACCTTAAGAGATTTTTACCAACTGTCATGTACAAGGTTTGCCTAGAAAGAAAGAAACCCCAGTCTCTGAAACACGACGGCACAGCTGTGTTGGGACAAGGCTAATCCTTCTTGCATGAAACCTTGTCACCCTACCATTTACGTGCGTCCGGAGCTTGCCGTTTTCCCTTCAACCACAGCAGACATGGCTGAGGTGAGCAGTGGGAGAGGAGGGGTAGGAAGAGGGGGATCCGCCTGGGTGGAAAGGGCTATGCCCAGGGTGGGGTGGTCTGAAGCAGAAGCTGAGGCGGCATCCTTCTGTGGTGCCTGCCCACACCCAGAAACTGGCTCACTTTTCCACAAAAGACCAACGTGAACCCTTTCCACAGGAGTCCTTTCATTCCTGCTGGTGGCTGCACTGGCCTCCCTTGGCAGTCTGGGGCCCTGTCACCGCTGGAGCTCCCAGGAAGCTGCGGAGAAGAAGATGCAGACAGCACAGCACCCAGCCCACCACACAGACATGCATTCGGCCTTCACTGCCCGCTGCTCACACACCCACAGGGACGCCACCTCTGGGGCGAGCAGCTGAGCCTGTCCCTCTCCCAGTGATGACTGGTTTCCTATAAGAACCTGACTGGGGTCACACTGCCCAGATATTTGGTCAATTATTCTGTATGCTTCTATGAGGGTGTTTTGGGATGAGATTAACACTTGAATCAGTAGATGTGAGATGTGTTGGTGGGCCTCACCCCAGCTGTGGAAGGCCCAAACAGATGAAAAGGTTGACCTCCCCAAGTGGTATTTCCTTCTGCCTGGCTTCCTTTACACGGGACGTGAGCTTTTTCCTGCCTCCAGACTCATTCTGATTCTTTCTGGGTCTCAGGTCCTGAGAATCCAACTGGAGCTGCACCACCACTTTCCTGGGTCTCCAGTCAACCGCAGATCTTGAATTTCTCAGCCTCCACAACCCCCACATGAGCTGATTTCTTATACCTAAGAGTAAATCACCCCCCCAGCCCCCAATGTGTACCCCACTGGTTCTGTTTCTCTGGAGAACTGTGACTACGGCACCCACATACCTACACTAGGTGCTGATAGTTGGGGATAGAGGGCAAATTGCCCCTGACCTATGAGGACACCACACCCCGGCTGACCCTAAGGTGTCGCTCACCTGCAGCCATACCAGCATTCCATCCACAAAAGTACCAGCTATTGTGTGCTGAGCTCTTCTAAAGTCTTAGCATACAAGCATTTCCTCACTCATTCCTCAAAAAATCACTTTGAGGCATGCCCTGATGGCTCAGTGGTTAAGTGTGGCCTCAGCTGGCACAATCCACATACATCCCAAGGTCCTGGATTCATAACCAGTAATAACCAAGATGAACAACTAAATAAATAAATGCTTCTCTTCCTCTCTCTTCCTACCTGCCCGCCTACTCACCTTCATTCCTGCCTGCACCATTCCTTTAAAAACAAAACAAACAAACAAAAAAACCCACTGTGAGATAACAGTTTTACGCATAAGGAAACAGAGATACAGAAACAAACCTATGCTGCTTTAGGACTCACAGACAGAGCCAGCACTCGAACTCGGGTCCATTCAAGTCCTGCCGGTGCCTATACCATCACTGTGCATGCACTGAGGACCCCAAACGTGCACTCTGGTCTCCAGGCAGGACTTCATCTCCTACCCAGACAAAGCACCAAGTCTGCCCCGTGCTTTCCCACTGGGTCCAGCTGCCGGGCTGGCCCCAGAACATGCCATGGGACGCCACGCCCTACTCCTTGGCCTGAGCTGCCAAGACCCCAGCCCACCAGAGCCTCGCCCCACCATGTGTCTCTCCCATTCTTTACCCCTGTGCACCTGATGGCACCCTGGGGCACGTGGTCCATGCTCAAGAGGAGGAAAGGCATACTGGCAGGCGAACTGCTGTTGGAGAGGTACAATCAAGAAGGCCTGCAGCTCAGACAGACAAGTAGCTGGAAGAGGAGGAGACACTGGAGCTGCTATGTGAAGGAGAGGCACATTTGGCCAAACCAAGGACAGGGCTGGGGAGGGGGACATGGAGAGGAATTGGAGGCCAGGTGCTAGGCAGGTGGGTCTGCAGCCCTGATCCTGATCCCTGCTGGGCCTCTCCTTCCTGGGCTCTGAGCATGCTGTTAGGGGCTAAATACATTCCCGCAGAATTCACATGCAGAAGTCCTAACCCCCAGGACCTCAGCATGTGGCCTTATTTGGATAGAAGGTCTTTAAAGAGGTGATTATGTTAAAAAGAGGTCATGAAGATGGGCCCTAATCCACTGTGACTGTGTCCTCATAGGTGAGGACATTAGGACACAGACACAACAGGGATGACCTTGTGAGACAAGTCAGTAAGGCAGGTCTGGGAAGGAAATAACCCTGCTGACAACTTGACCTTGGACTCCAGCCTCCAGAACTGGAAGAAAATAGTTATGTAAGCCCTCAGCCTGTGGAATGCATCACAGGCCCCAGGAAACCACTGCACACAGTGAGAGCCCACGAGGCCTGCCCTGGCTGTGTTCAGTGATTCTTGTTTCACTGTGACTTGCAGACACGGCATCTTTTAAAGACAGAAGGAGGGCAGCTCTGCCTCCAGCCCTTTGGCACCATTTTCTCCACAGCACATGTCACTTCATGTCTCTGTGTCACATGTAATTAAGGTATGTACATTAGTTTACACTGAATTCTACTGCACACTTAACAGACTCCACTGTAGTATAAAAATAGCTTCTATATTCACTAGGAAACCAAAAAAATTCACATGACTTCTTCATTACATTAACTTTAATGAAGTGGTCTGGACCCAAACTCACAATGTCTTGGAGCTGGAGGTGTGCCTGTGCTGCACCCTATTCTGCGCTGGCTCAGGCAGATGGCCTCCTGGGGTCCCTCCACCCCAACCCCAAGGGTCTGATGGGTGGCAGATTCTGAGAGCCACAGGCTGGTCTCTCAGGCTGCCAGAGATGCCAGGCAGAGGCAGCTAGCCAGGCTGGCAGGCAGGCTGGGCAGGCAGGGGTAGGGGCAGCAAAATCAAAAGGGCTGGGTCTGCTGTTATCAGAGCAGCTCTATCTTATGCTTGTGTCTTAAACATCTGGATGAGAGTTTGTTAGGGGAAAGGCCCAACTGCCTGGAAATCAAATTTTAAAGTCATTGAACTTGAATGGGGGCTCTAAGGCCTCTTTGCTTCCAAGAGATTCTATCGTTCTCCCACAAAGAGAGAAGAGAAAATTAACATAAGCAGGAACCAGGCCTCCGGAACAACCCCTCCCTTCATTCGGCCTCCTTCTGAGGAGAGAAAGGCATCCGTTTCATACGTGGAATACTTGCTGGTAAAGCCTTTGAAGGGACAGACTGTGTCTGTAACTGTAGTAGGTAGGTACCTGGCAAGGACAGGAAGCCCCACGTTCATTCCAGCTTAGTACAGAGATGTCAGATGGCCAGGTGTCAGACGCACACTAGGGCTTTGGCACTTTCTTCCTGAGCCTGTGGGGTCCAGAATAACTCCTCCTCCTCACTGTTTGGTTCCTGCTCATCAGGAAGGGCTCTCAGCATAGTAAGGTGGTAGGTATAAGACACAAGCTAACCACAGAAAATCACGCTAACAACGCTTTACCTTCACCTTACTTGTGTCAAAGAACATTGCTGTAAGATGGTCTTCCATAAATCAGTCCACTGGAACAGCTACCATCTGAATGGTAAGGAACTGCTCCTCTCCCCTGCTGACGCACACTCCGTTGCTAGGAGACGGGATTGGAACAGAGCCCCTAAATTACACTTTCTTGCAGACTTTTATTGAACCTGGCTCTCTCAGGGAACACACTGCATTTACTGAGTGTCTGTGTGCAAGAACCTGTCATTTTTGAAGCTTGAGGATAATTAATGAAGTCAGCAAGTATATAATACAGACATCTTGCCATCATACTATAACAAGAGTCTATTTATGAGAGGCAGCTGTGCTGGGGGGAAACACTACATTAGGAGGAAAAAATTGAGGCTTTGTCATCTACAAGCTATGCAGGTTTGGAAAACTACTTAACATTTCTCAGCCTAATTTTCTCATCTGTGAAATGGAGACAGTGCTTTTTTTAAATAAATTTGTTGTGAATTATAACTAGATATTGTATGTGAAATGTTCTTTAAAATAGGAAATGTTGGCATGCAGACCATATAAAGTCCAAGGACTTGGGTTGGCGACCTGGAGTTGGATGAAAAACCAAATAAGGAAAGATGCTTCTTCCTCCTCTCTCTTCCTCTTTGTGTGTGTGTGAAATGCATTATGTATACAGAAATTATATAGGCTTACTGCATTTTATTGCAGAATAAGTATCATGTCCTTCACATTTAAAATTCTCCAAGATGGGTATGATTTGGAGAACGGTGGGCACTCTCAGGATAGGGGCCAATGCTAACCACACTGGGCAGTGCAGACCTGAAGGAGGCACCAGAAACTGGCACATGCAGGGAAAGAGGGAACGGAGAGGGGTGGGAGGGAGAGAGGATGGATATTCTTAGGTTACTAATAAAGTCATTTCAAAAGAATTCCGCAGAGTTCCAAAGAACACAAGCAGTAACAGCATCTCTGGAATTAATATATCATCTCTGAAGGGGTCAAGGCTCACTTTATTTTCCAATACATTTGTTTATTTAATCAGGCCCTTATCTCCTAGCTGTTACGCTTTATCTCCTTCAGGACACACATCCATTGCATGTGAAGGAAATACTGAATCTATTCAACTTTGAATTTTTATGTTAATCTAAATACCAGTGAAAGCTGGCCCTTAAGTCAAAGTATTTAAAATCTAAATTTCTATTCCATACAAAAGTACATGTGACTGAAGAAAAGAATTTCTGCTGATTATAAGCTTCGCCAGTGTCTGAGGCTGGTTGGCAGAAATGAGAATGTAAAGAACTAGTAACATGTACCATTTATCAAGGGAGCCACCAATATGCATTTATATATGTTGGTCTTTTGTGATTGTGAATAGATTTCTCCTCTGGTGTGTCCATATTTAAGAGTGAAATAACATGAAAAGCTTGCAACACAATTTTAAATGGGGGGGAAAAAAACAAGAGTTAAATACATAAAACGGTTATATTATGTTAAAAAATACTAGGAAGGAGAAGTGCCCCTCCCTCCCACCCCCAAAAGCTAATAATGAAAGTATTTAAATGGGTGGCAAGTCACAGAAAATCTTTTCTTTTGATTTGACAGATCTTTGACATATCTTTACTGGATCAATAGTGCCTTTCTTTATAACGAGACACTTATCTGAAATTCTCAAATTTCAAAAATTTACATTAGTTAAAAACAATTGCTATAAATCTAAACCACTGCCCCTAGTCAGGTGGCTACGATGCAGACTATAAAACTCATGTACAACATGAGTTTAATACCCTAGGCAAGGGTGGGGGGTAAAATAAAATCTAAATTATCACAAATGTAAGAGAATTTAGTACCTATTAAAGTATTTGTCTTCACAATACTGTTAAGAGATGTTTACTGGGAATTCCTTTCCTTATAATTGCAGGTTACCCATGGCAGAATGGGAGTGGGGAAGCACACTTTGGAAACATCGACCTTCCAAAGGAAAATCAAAACAACACTGAGATATTGTCTCATACCTGAGAGAATGCCTTATATCAAAAAGACAAGAAACAACAAATGTTAGAGAGGGTGTGGAGAAAAATGAAGCCTACTACACTGTTGGTGGAAATATAAATTGATGCAGTCACTTTGGAAAACTGGATGGCCTCAAATAGTTAAAAATAGAACTACCTAATGACCCAGAAATTCTACTTCTAGGTATCTATCCAAAGAATATGAAAACACTAATTCACAAAGATAGGTTGACCTCTATATTCACAGTAGTACTATTTATGACAGCCAAGAAATGGAAACAACCTAAGTATCCATCAACAGATGAATGGATAAACGTGGTACACACATACACACACACACACATGACTACATTGCTGTAAAAGAGATAAAATCCTGCCATTTGCAGTAACATGGATGGACCTAGAGGGGATTATACTAAGTGAAAAAGGTCAAAAAGAGAAAGACAAATATGAAATGATCTCATGCAAATTTGGAATATAAAGAAACAAAGCAGAGAGAAAAAAACGAACAAAATAAAAACTAACCCTTGGACAGTGACAACAGAACTGAGGTTACCAGAGCGGGGAGGTGAGCAGGTGTGGGAGCAAAGTGGGGTGGGTGCAATGGACAGTGATGGAGATGGTTAGAAACGTGGTGGTGGGCACGGTGTGCTATCACCTATGTGATGAAGAGTAACCTGCCCGTCTAAAACTTACATTGTGTTGTAAATAAAAGTTACCACAAGTAAAACAAATGTTTTTAAAGTCCATCCACCTAATATTTCTTTTCCTTGTAGGCCTCCCCTGTGCCACGATGCCTCCAGACTTACCGGGAGCCTGGCACGTGTTTCTGGATGAAGTCAGCATGGAAGCGTGGGACCAGAGGATCCTTGCCCCCATGCACGATTAAGGTGGGGCACTGAACCAGGGGCAGCAGGTGCCGGCAGATATTCCCTGAAAGACAAACAGCACAGAGAGCCTGTGTTCACCTGGCCACCCTAGGAGGTAGGTGCAGCCAGGTCAGCGTACTCTGGGGACCGCGGCCTGCTTTGGACTGGATGGGTGATGGCAGCTGCGGTGCCCTCCAGCCCTGACATTCTTTAGGTTTCCTTTCTTGCTTTTTCCTTCTGAAATGCTATGAGTGCAAGTTTTACCTGTCTTACATTTATAATTCATATAAAATACTGCAAAAACAGCCTCCTCCACTCCTTATACACAGGGCCAGCTCCTCCTAGCCCTCAAAGCAGCCACCCCTTGCAGTGACGTCTCCTTTCACACACGGGAGCCCTGCTTCTTCCCTCCCTCCTGTCTCCATGGCATTCCTGACTGATGCTTTGAGTCTAAGCCACCCCTCGCCCATTTATTATAACCTTTCCACACAGATGCAGTCACCTGGGCTCCATGCGCATCCTGCCACCCCGCCTGTGAGAGATGAGGTGGTTCCTTGACCATTCTGGGTTAAAAGGAGATCACCATAGCTCTCTGGGGAGGCTATGAGGCTAAAAAGAGAGGTCGCAGCTAAGGTTCTGAGGACCTTCCTCCTCACTTCCTCCTCCCCTACTTCCCAACCCCTCCCTGCTGCCCCCCTGTCCCCCAGAGTCAGGAACACAGTGTAGCAGCTCTGAGAAAACTGAGAGCCACCCCCCAGGAAAGAGATCAGGTCACAGCCTTGCCTCCCTCTTCAGGCAGGGTCGCCGCCTGGGGAAGGGAAGGTGATGGATGGGGCAGGGAAGTACTTCCTCCTGTCCCTGGGATGACACCCCTGATAACTGTATCTTCAGATGGTGGCTGAAGTCACTCATTTGGTGTCAGGAACCGCTCAAATGATTTAATACCCACGAAACACAGTGGTTACATGTCTTACTTAACTCAGTAGGAGTGTACACCATTACTTATGTATCAAGGAGTTTTATAACAACAGTAATAACAAAATTGCATTTATTAAACACTCTGTGCTTGTATAGTTCCCAAGCTGAACATATAACCTCATTTAATCCTCACAGCGACTTGATGAGTAGCTATTCCTATCTCCAGTTCACAGACATGAAGCCAGAGCTTAGATAACGTAAGTGATCTGCACAAGTCCATTCCAATGAGGCAAGTGGCAAGATCAGAATTCCAACCCAGGCCTGTCTGTCCCCAAATCTATGTGATTAATCCCTATGCTAAATTGAGGCTTCATAAACTTGAGTGGACAGTACAAACCAAATGAGTCCAGAAGGTAGGTGAGCAGTTCATTTAACATCTTGCTGTAAGATGATTATACACTGCTAGATGTGCCATATTGTGACATTTCCCCTTCCCTATATCTCTCCTAATAGACATTTTTAGTTTTAGGTTCACATCAATGTTGAGTGGAAGCACCGAGATCTCCAATATTCCTGCTTTCCCCCATACTTGACATCCCTCACCAGAGTACAACATTCTCACAATTGGTGAACACACAATGTCACCTCGTCATCCTCCAGAGTTCGTCTTTTCCTGGGGCTGGTGGTGCACATTTTTTGGGTTTGGACAAATATATTAAGACATGTATCCATTATAATTTCATGCAGAGTATGCCCTGAAAATCACTGCCCTAAAAATCCTGCCATTCTAATAGTGGGAGAATAGTGGGACCTTGTTATTCGGCCCATCTTTTATTCAGGTTGCTTGTTTTCTTACTGTCCAACTTTAAGAGTATTTTGTGTATTCAGGTAACAGCCCTCTATCAGATGTTTCTTACAAATATCTTCTCCCAGTGGTGTCTCTTTTCATTCTCTTGAGTGTCTTTCACAGAGCAGAGGTTTTTACATTTTAAAGAATAAGGAACATATTTTTTAACTGACTGAATTCTGTTTCTAACCTTTGAATCTTCTTACATTTTCACCTCTCTCTTCAAGAAAGCATGAAAGTTTACATTCTTTAATGGAGAACTGTCTCGGATCTTGTTTTATAACATTTTTTGTTTTAAGAGCAGAAGGACACACATTTCAGGGACCTGCTTCTATGGGTGGATATAGCATTTGAACAGGATATTTTTGCTGTTTTGAACTTAAACCAAAATAGTAATATTTTCAAATGTCCTTTCCATTGTGAAAGCTTTGTTCATGACTCATTATGGAAATGGTTACCTAATAAATCAAACTGGTCCTCAATTACAACCTTTCTGTAAAAGAATGTGCTCCAAGATTAGATCATAGGTATTCTCTTTGCTTTTAAATTAAAAACAGAGCAATTAAAAAAGAGAAATTACAACCCCAAATAACTATATAAAAATAGACTTTAATTCAGAATTTCTCTTAAAGATGTCAGTTCTTACTGTTATTGGAAATTATGTTCACATTTCAAGTAAGACAGGGAGACATCTGTTATGGCTGAAGTCACAAAACTTAGTTTCAAAGATCTGGGATAAGAACTCAATACGTTCTTCCTCATATGAATTCTACTGGGGCTGAAGGTCAAGACAAGGAGTCCCTCCTTTCTGACCTAATACCAGAGAATGAGGTGGAAAAGACACCTCAAAAAGGGAAAAGACAATATATGTTGCAGCTCGTTCCCTAGCTATCCTTCGGGGATCAGAAAATAAAGACTAGCTGAGGCTTTTGGGGAATTATTTTGTCATCACACACACCAAGAGTTTGAAGAAAAGAAGAAAAATCTACTTTTAATGATTAAACATGTGAACCTTTATACATACACTCCGTCTCAAGTTTAAGGTAACTTTATTATATAAGACCTTGTATTCTAATCAATCACTATTGTTCTCTGCTCACACGTGAGTGTGTCAGGATCACGGCAAAGGTGCTCATCCCCGAGGAATTCTGAGATACCCTCTCTTATCGGCAAAGGAGCCACCAAACAGTTCGTGTCACCTACCATCAGGAAGATGTTTAAACTGTCCTATGCCGTCCACCCACTTTTCACAGATTTTGGCTAAGTAGTCATATCCATACAAGGTTTCCAGAGGCTTTCTCGTTCTCTCACTCCATTTAGAAACATCTCGGATACCTGAAAAACAGAAGTGTGAACAAGAGGCGGCCAAGCCTCATGTGAAGGTTCATGTCTAAGTGTTCTAAGCACAGTCCACTTTGGAGCCATGTTTGCTGTCTGTCTGTCTTCCCAGCTCTCCACGTGTACTTCTCACGGTGCCCAGGCCAGCCAGGCCCCACTCACCACTCTCCTTCCACCTTCTCTGCTCAGCACTGATGGCTGCTTTGTCGGTTGATCTGAGCTCATGGCTGCAGCTCAGTCACTAGAATGCAGGTTCCAGCGGGAGGATTTTGTTTTGTAGCCCGAGGCCTAGTCAAGTACCTGGCACACAATCATTTCTTACCAAGTGAGTGAAATTTGGTCTGCTTTTTAATGCTTTCAGTTATTACAGGGATAAGATGAGAGTCATCTAATTAGGGCCATCTGAGTAAGAATGACGTCATTTAAAAAAACAGGAGATTTTTCTGAATTACTTTTATGTATGTTGAGAAATGCATACAAATTATTCATTCTAATTACTGCTACTGAAGAAATAGGTTAAAAGTTAACTGCTAACTTCAAGCTATATTACAGCTAACTCATCAGGAAAGAATACATACCACTTTTAAAATGAATTAAAAAAAATATGACTTAACCCAGTATTTTCCACATTTCTTCAAACACTGTGGCAATTCAAAGATTCTAATGCTCCTGCTTGGCACATTGAATACTGTTCACTGAGAGCTTCCAAACAGGGCTTCCACAACATGAGACACCTCAAAGATACCAGGACACTAATGATATGAACACACATCCAACACTAAGCTACACAGCAGCGGACAGTGCCAGGCACCTGGCAGGCACCCAGTACATACTTGGTGATAGGAAGTAATAGACCAGAGGATACTGCCATTTACACTACAGCTGCCTTCTGAGAAGGGCAGATCCTGTCACCAGCAGGTCTGCCTTTGCTCCTGGTGACGGGCTTAAATCTCCAGAGGTAAGCCCAGAGTCAAGGTGAATACAGGCTGGAGAGAGTTGAACTGCTCTGCAGCAGAATAAAATGACTTCAGAGAAGGGTGTAGAGAAGCCAGAAACGAAGAGACGGGGAGGAGATTTGAGAAGCAAAAGGAGAGTTGGAAGAGGAGGAAAAGGAGAGGAGCCAGGAAGCTGGTGTTGAGATGGCGGGTAAAACCTCGTTCGGCTGTTCCCACTTTGGATAGCAAGCAGACCACGCCCTCTGAAAGGCCCTCTTGTACTGGGACAGTTCCATCTTGTGTAATATGTGAGTTTTGTTGCAATGCTGGAGGTACACGTCATAAGGACAACTGGAGTCTGAATGTGTCTAAGTACACAGGGGTGTGTATGTAAACAAAGAGAAATTTAAACACAGAGCAGAGTGGTAAGACTCCTCAAAAGGCAGGGTTGCTTTGGGAGGAAAGGAAATGTTAGCTTGGGGGAAGGTGGGGAGAGCTGATCCGGAGATTCCTGGATTGCACTGAGATCAAAATGGTTCAATCTGGCAACTAGAAACAGACCTCTGTGGTTCCAAGAGTAGCAAATCCAAGTCTTCTCTGAAGGAAAACACTCTGTTTATGTTCACTGACGGGTTGCCAGTTTTCAGATTGAGAGGGAGCAAATATTCACTCTTAATCGAAGATCGCAAAACAGTCAGAACCTTTATAAAGCTAATAAAAACACTAAAAAATTGGAAGAGAAAGCTTAAGAAATTATGTGAAACACAGACAAGAAGAAGAACAAGAGACACAAAGATGAAAAGACAAGGTCCCTGGAGTCCAATCATGGCGAAGGACACAAAATATGAAGAAATAAACGCTCGAGAATGCTGTTTGACTGAGAGAATGTAAAGTCCTGGTGGAGAATGTCAGCTCAGGACTCTCGCGCCTGGCTGGTAGACACGCGCACTGGAGGCAGGGGCTTGAACCCTGGTACACTGGCACACTGCGGTGCTCAGCAATTTCACCCACAGGTGCATTTCCCAGAGACACTCACGTGCCCCAGGACATGTACAAGAAGACAAAGGCAACTAGAAACTGACCTGCCTTTCATTGAAAAAAGTAAGGGGCAATAAAACCCGATGTGTCTGCCGGTGGAACGTGATACAGCAGTTACCACGAACAAATCTCAGAAAGGTAGCGTTCAGTGAAAAGAAGAGACACGGAAGGTAATCTACAATGGGAAGTTACTTTACACAGCCCCCACAGAGATGCAACTAAATCCTGTATTGTTTAGGAATATAAGCACAGGTGAAGTGGTGACGGAAAGACTCAGGCTCGGGGTGGTAAAACACATGGGTGCAGGAGCATATAAAGCAGGTTCAAGGGTGTCGTAATTCATACATGTCACACGCGTTGCTTTCTTTATATGTCTCAGATATCACTCAATCAAATAAAAATTCAATTATAAAACAATACATTTAAGTAAGAATTATAAAATGAAAATGTGCATATATATTTTATGTGCACATACAAAATACACAGCATATATTTAACTTTGTATGTTACATATTTATACTAGCACTTAATTATGCTCATCATTAATGTTTAACTTACATATTTAATATGTTATCAATAATAATATAGCATATTACTAGTATGAAATATAGCACTTTGAATTTGTATGTTCTATACAAGTATAGAAATTTTTTTAAACGAATGGTACAGGCAGAAGGAGAGAGGATGATGAAGCATTTCATTTTTTATTTTTATTTTTTTTAATTTATACTTAGTTATTCAAATTGCTTGTTTCCCTCAGATCCAGGACTCGAACCCATGAGTTTGTGACCTGTGCCCTTTGGAGGTGACTGCCCTAACTACTACTCTACCAGGGCATGTCTTTTTATTTTTTTAATATATTTTTATTAAACTAAAAATTCACCTATAGTAGGAAGGACAGTAACTTTTTGTCTTTTTAAAGAAAAGGAAAGAAGGCAAGTAGGCAGGCAGGCAGGAAGAGAGAGCATCTTTACTTTTATTTTTTTATTTAGTTGTTCACCCTGGTTACCTCCCCTTGGGCCTGGAACTTGAACCAAGGGGCAAGTGGCTTGCTGCTTAGGAGGCGATCAACCCAACCACTGCTCCACCAGGGCACACCAGAAAGCCAAGAACTCTTAAGAATCAAGTCGGCATATGCTTGCTGTTCAGATATTTTTCTTGCTGAACTGCAAATTCCTCTTCTTGGGACAGCAAGAGAGAGTCTAAAAGTGAATTAACTCGGTAAACGCTGGCACTTGCAGCAGGAAGCACGTATGGGACGCAAGCCTGAGGTGAGCCTTTGGATTCCCACAGGGAGTACTATGGAAACATCATCGGCAGGGAAATCCAGCAGGAGCTGGGGCTGGTCCAGGGCTCCACCGAGTCTGTGGCCGTAGCCAGGGTGGGTCAGCCTGGCCGCCGCGGAGTCCCAGCTCCGGTGCCTGCCAGCTCCGTGCCCATGAGCAAGTTCCTTAACCAATCTGTGTGACTGTTCTCACCTGAAAAATGAGAATTATAGTAGAACTCAGAGACAGAGAGTAAATAAGTTAGAATGAAATGTGCTGACAGCTGTGCCTGGCACACAACTGAACTCAAAAACCTTCTATGTATTTATAAACTTACTTCTGTTAATATTTTTAAGAAGAAGCCAGTTTTACCTCAAAGCATAATTCCCACCAATAAGCAATGATTGCTTCATAGTTAAGTTCCTCATATATTCATTCATTAGAATCAAACTATTTGCTGATCCCAAGCAAAACTAATCTGTATTCCAAAAGAAACAGATATATTTCTTTTTTTCTTTTTCTTCTTCTTATTTTTTTTTAAAGAGGAATGAAGGCAGCAGACAGACAGGGAGAGGAGGAAGAAATATTCTTATTTATCTGATCATTTTGGTTCCCCCTCTGGCCTCCGGTCAAAAATTCAGGTCCTTAGACTTTCCATGGTCTATGCCCCAGCTACCAGCTTAGTGCCAGAGCCACCAGGATATATCATTTTTTTTTTTTTTTTTTTAAAGAAGAAGAGAGGAGGAATAACTTTTTTTTAAAGGTGAAGCAGGCAGGAATGACGTAGAGCAGGCAGACTGGCAGGAAGAGCGAGGAGGAAGAAGCATGCTTTTAAACATTTTTATTTAGTTGTTTACACTGTCTGCCTCCCCCTGGGGGCCTGGAACTTAAATCCAGGGTTATGCAACCTGCTCCTTTGGAGGTGACTGACCCAACTGCTGCTCCACCACGGTGCATCAGGAATAAGTATTTTTAAGGAAAGAAGGAAGGAGGAAGAGGAAGCACTTTCATTTTTTGTATTAGTTGTTCCTCCTAACCCTGGGTAGAGAACCAAAGTCCTGAACTTTACATGGTCAACACCTCAGTCTTCGGCTTAAATGTCTGAACCCTAGGCCACACCATATTTCTCTTTTTGAGCATATAATTTGTGCTAAGCACTGGAATAATAGTAAAAAAATAAAATAAAAATCTTCACCTATAGCCAGAGAACACTTGCAGCCTGCTGTGACTAAGACCCAACAGATACAAACTTGAGAGATGTGATCTCTGTCTTCAAGGGTCTTATTGTCCAGTCGACAACATGTGTCAAAGAACTTATGAAATGTTGTGGGGGGAGGGGAGGGGAGGACAGAGGCAGGTCAGGAGTTCAGGGGCCATGGAGAAGGAGTGGTGGTGGTGAGGGCATAGAGGGCGACTGATGAGACTCAGTATGAAGAACAGAAGTCAGCATGCGCATATGGGCTGGAAGAGGCAGAGGGGCCTTATGTGCCAGAACTCCTAGGCTCTCCTAGGTGGCTGGAGAAAAGGATGGGGGAGATAAAAGGGAAGGGGAGATGGACAGAGAAAGGCAGGGTCCTGAGTCACTCCTCGGTGAGTCAAGTGAGGAGTTTAAACTTTATCTAGAAAGCTATGGGACAGCTGAAGGATTTCTGATAAGAAGAAATGAGACCTAGATCTTACCAAGTCCTGTGAGAGCAGTGTGGAAACAGACTGAAAGGAGTGAAGACGGGAAGCCAGTGAGATGGTGTTGAACACGTTGGGACTGGTGAGTGCTGGGCCTGGAACCGGGCAGCAGGAATGAAAGGATTCTAGACAGAGTGAAGGAAGAATGCAGAGGGCTTGATTGACTAGTGCAGGGCAGGCACGGAGGCACCACCCAGCTGTTCCATTCTGGCAGGCTTTTCATTTCTGAAAAACGGGCTAAGTGACAGATACTTCCCAGGGACATTGTGTGGGTAAAAATATTGGCTCCAAGCACATGTTCAATTCACGGTCATAATGGAAAACATAGTAGATTCCCCTGGGATTCATTTACCAAGACAAGAAAGAGGGAGGGAGAACAGATGCAGAGGGAAGACTGAGTCAACGTCAGACACACTGAATGTGGGGCAGCCAGATATGAACGTGGAGAATGAAGCTGATGAGCTGGGATGTGAAGCCCAGGGGTGATGAAGTTACTTGGGTGAAAGACGAGAAGAAGAGTGGAGTGCGTCTGGAGGAGCTCATGTCACAGGCCTAGTGGGCATGAGGGGCACATGCTAAAGCCAAAGAACAAGGAGATGGGAGGGGAGAGTTGAGAACACGGTGGCAGGAACTTCCAGACAGAGAAAGCGTCAGGAAGAGCAGGGGTATGATCGATCTCACGCACACCACGTGCATTTTCAAATGCTGCAGAATGGCCAAGGAACCAAAGGGCAGAAGTGTCTGACAGACCTGACAGCAAAGGTACTGTGTTCACGGGACTCGTGAGGGCAAGTTAAGGAGAGACTGAGCATGAGGAGGAGGGAATGAAGGCTGGGAAGGGAGGGAGAGGTTTACCAGACAGTGACTGAAGAGGACTGAGGTTAAGAGTTTTTGGGTTGTTTGCATAAAGAAGGGAAGTCAGTCTTCCCTTCAGAGACAAAGTGACTGTGGCTGGTATACACCAGTGACTGGAAGGGAAGGATGGCAATTAATTTAACTGGCTAACTTCACCTAGTGGACATTTAGAAAACCATCAGATGAAGAGCAGTATAACACATGTCATTTTCAATTACACAGGAAACATTCAGCAAGACAGGTTCCATTCTGGGACATCAAACAAATTTACAAGAATTGAAATCGTACAAAGTATGTTTTCTGAATATTAAGGAATAAAAGTAGACACTAGTAACACGAAAGCATCTAGAAAACCCCAAATATTTGGAAATTAAATAAAATACTTAACAACCACGGGTCAAAGAGAAAGTTTAATGGGATATTAGAAAATAATTTAGTCCACTGAAGTTAGGCCTCTCTGCTGCGGTCTGGAACTAGTGCCCAATAGGCTTCAGGTACCCTGGACCCCTGCCCAGGGCCCTGCCATGGCCCACGACTGGCGTATACTAGGCCTCTGTCCCACTAACTTGTGGCCCACCTACTCTGGTCACAGCCTGCTGCTTCTTGGAACCAGCACTTGCCAGTTTCAGATACCCCAGAACCCCACCGTGGCCCAGAACCAGCACATATTAGCTAGGCTTTGATCCTGCTCTGCCCAACTGTTGCCCGGAACAAGCACACACTAGGCCTCAGGACCTGCAGACACCCATACTACCTCAACCCAGACCAAAAACACAAAACTGAACTAGCAGAGAGCTGTGGTTGCGGACTGCCCCTGAGCTGCCTGTGAACCTCCCCACGCTGGAGAGCTGCAAATTCTGCAAGCACCACCCAAAACAACATCCGTGGTTCAGCACAAGAGGGCATCCTAGAGAGAAGAACGGGCTGCATACCCACAGAAATCCAGGGGCTGGCACCTGCCGCATCATCATACAGGTAGGAAGACATCTGAAAGGAAAATGAAAGCCACCATGCTGAACTCAAGGCAAAGAAGAAAGCAGTGTCAAAATCTGTCACTCAAAAAACCACGGATGGCCCCCAAGGAGGGACAGGCCAGGAGCCACCAGAGGAGAACTCCATTGATGTGGATTGGGACAGCCTAACAGATAAAGAGTTCAAAATAATTAATTATAAAAACGAGAAGCAGAAGGCACACACAACTATTGACAGAAGAGCAAAGGAGATAATTTAGCAAAGAGATTGAGGCCATGAAGAAACTCCTAGAGGAAATGCTGGAGATGAAAGACACAGTCAAGGAATTGAGACAAAAAGCTTCATAAAGAGACTCAATCTCACAGAGGAACAAATATCAGAAACTGAAGACAAGATAACAGAGGTGACACTTATGTAAAAGGAGAGAGAAACAAGACTGAAGAAAAATGAAGAAATCCTATGAGAAATATCAGACACCATGAGAAGAACAAACTCAAGGACAACAGGTGACCTAGAAGGACAGTCAAGGGAGAAAGGAGCAGAAAACTTATTTTTAAAGACTAGCAAAAAATTTCCCACATCTGTTATAAAAAGTAACCACAGAGGTCCAAGAAGCAGAGAGAACACTGACATATCTAAATATAAGAAGACCTGCTCCCAGACATGTCATAGTAAAACTAATGAAAGCCAACAACAAAGTAAAACTACTCAAGGCTGCTAGAGAAAAGAAAAACATAACCTGCAAAGGCACACCCATCAGGCTATCATAGACTTCTCAGCAGAAACCTACAGGCCAAGAGAGAGTGGAACAATTAATTCAAATACTAAAAGACAAAAACAACCAGCCAAGAATACTCTACCCTGCTAAATTATCATTTGAATATGATGAATAAAGGTTTTCAACAACAAATAAAAGCTAACCAAGCCTGCCATTCAAGAAATCTTGAAAGAAGCCCTCCAACAGGGAAAATGAAAAAAAAAACCAAAAGATTCAACAAGCCTCAGAAATGGTGAAAACCAGTAAAGCAAAAGCAGAAACAAAGAGAGAACAACAACAAAAACTAAAGGGGGAAAGAAAAACACGGAAGCTGTACAAATATATAAACACCATGTGGCATCAGCTCAGAAAAGACTATCACAGAGCAGTGCAGTTAAAGAAATCCATGGAACAGACACGAGACACAGGGATACCTAGCTGGAAAGTAGACAAACCTGACAGAATAAACAATGAAAGCCACTCAAAGGGTAAAGCAAACATTAACAAAGAGAAAATGAAGCCACAGACACAGAAAACAAAGGCTCGAAGGACAGTGATAAAGCCCTACATTTCAGTCATCACCCTAAGCGTGAATGGACTGGAACTCAGCAATCAAAAATCAAAGAATGGCTTAGTGGGTCAAATAACATGACCCATCAATATATGCCTACAAGAAACTGGTATCAGATCCAAAGGCAAAACAGGTTAAAAGTCAAGAACTGTGGAAACATGTATCAAAGCAACAGTGATGAAAGGAGATCAGGAACTGCAATACTAATAGCAAACAGGACAAAGTTCTAACTAAAAATGGTGTCGCGAGGTAGAGATGGACACTGCATCAAGGCCAAGGGGGCAATCCATTAAGAAGTAGTAACTCATCAATATATATGCACCCAATGCAGGACCATCTGAATATTTCAAATTAACAGAACTAAAAGCACATACTGACAATAACACAATAGTAGCAGAGGACTTCAACACTCACATGAAGAGAAAGATCACTCAGGCAGAAAATTAGCAAAGAAATAACGACCCTAATTGAAACAACAGATCATATGGACCTAACAGAGAGACACAGGGTGGTCCACCCCAAACAAAAAGAATGTATCTTCTTCTTAAATATACATGTAATATTCTCAAGGACAGACCATATCCCAGGACACAGAACAAGTCTCAGCAAACTTAGCAAGACTGAAATCATAGAAAAGATCGTCTCTGACCACAAGGAGTGAGATTAGAAATAAACCAAAAGAATGAAACTGGAAGAACCACAAAGATGTGAGACTGAACAACTTCCTTCTGAACAACTCCTGGGTCACAGATGAAATGAAGACATATCTGAAACAAATGGAAATTCAGAGATGAGCTACCAGAACATAAGAGATGTGGCAAAAGCACTTCTGATGGCAAAGTTTACAGTCATGCAAGCACACATCAAAGCCCAAGTTAAATACCTAACCACACACCTGAAGGAATTAGAAAAGGAAGAATAATCAAAATCAAAATCAGCAGAATACAGGAAATAATAAAAATTAGAGCCAAAATAAATGAACTTGAAAACAAAAAGATCATCCAAATAATCAATGAAACCAAGAGCTGGTTCTTTGAAAAAATTAACACAATTGATACCTCTGGCTAGATTTACTATGAAAAAGAGAGAGAAAACCATAATAACAAAAATCAGAAATGAAAGGAAATACAACTGACATCAGAAAAATACAAAGGGTCCTGAGAGACTATTATGAACACTTCTCTGCTAACAAATTTATCAATCATGAAGAAATGGACAGGTTTTAGAATCCTACAATCTCCCCAATCTGAACCAGGAGGACAACTTAACAGACAGACAGACAGAAAACTTAAACAGACCAATCACAAGCACAGAAGTTAAAGTAGTAATAAAAAATCTCCCCCAAAACAAAAGCCCAGGTCCAGATGGCTTCACCCGTGAGTTCTACCAGACATTTCTCAAAGAAGAGATAATCCCCCAACCTCCTTAAACTTTTCCACAAAGTTGAAGAGAGAAAACTTCCAAATTTATTCTATGAGGCTAACATTACCGATTCCAAAATTAGCCAGAGAGAGCACCAAAAATAAAACCAGTATCATTGATGAATGTAGATGCAAAAATCCTCAACAAAATCCTGGCAAGTAGAAGTCAATAGCACAGTCAAGTGGGATTTACTCCAGAGACGCAAGGATGGTTCAACATACACAAATCAATGTAATAGAAAGCAAAATGAAAATCAAAAATCATATGATCATCTCAATAGATGCAGAGAAAGAATTTGAGACGATTCAACAAACATTCATGATAAAAACCCTTGCTAAATGGGAATAAAAGGCACATAATGACAAAATGTCAACATAATAAAAGCAATATATAACAAACCCACAGATAACATCACAAACAGCTGTGGAAAACTAAGATCCTTCCCCCTAAGATCTGGAACAAGACAAAACCACTATCACCACTACTCTTCAGTATAGTTCTGGAAGTCTTGACCAGAGTAATAAAACAAGAAAAGAACATTAATGGAATCCAAATTAAAAAGAAGAAATAAAACTTCATTATTTGCAGATGACATGACATTATACCTAGACAATCCTAAAGATGCGACTAAAAATACTGTTAGAAACTAAATGAATGCAGCAAAGTGGCAGGATATAAAAACAACACACAACATGCAGTAGCATTCCTATACACAAACAGCAAAGTGAAGGAAAAAGAAATTAAGAAAGAAATCCCACTTACAACAGCACCAAGAAAGATCAAATACCTGGGGAATAAACTTAACAAAGGAGGTGAAAACCCTCTACAAAGAAACCTACAGGACCTTAGCCAAAGAAAAACAGAAGACACAAAGAGATGGAAAAACATTCCAGATTCATAGATTGGAAGAATCAACGTAGCAAAAATGGCCATTCTACCCAAAAGCAACATATAGGTTTAATATAACTCCCATCAAAATCCCAGGGACATTTTTCAAGGAAATGGAGGAAAAATACTGAAGTTTATATGGAACCACAACAGCTCTTAAAGAGACAAAGCTATCCAAAGAGAAAAATAGAATAGTGGAGGAATCACACTCCCTGACTTCAAATTATACTCCAGAGAGATCATCAAAACAGTATGGCACCAGAACAAAAACACACACACTAATCAGTGGAATAAAACTGAGAGCCCCAAAATAAAACCACGTCTATACAGACAGTTAATCTATGACAAAGAAAACAAAAGCATAAAATGAAGGAAGGTCTATTCAACAAATGGTGCTGGGAAAACTAGAAAGACATTTGCAAAAAAAAAAAAATAAAGGAAGCTAGATTACTCATTATCACCATACACAAAAGTTAACTCAAAATGGATCAAAGACCTGGACATAAGACCTGAAAACCATAAAATACTTAGAAAAAACTGTGGGAAAAACACTCCTCAACCTCATCCTTAAAGATGTCTTTGGGGAAAGAATAGCTACAGTAAAAGAAATCAAAGCAAAACTAAACGACTGGAACTACATCAAACTAAAAAATTTCTGCACAGAAAAAGAAATTCCACTAAAATAATAGACAACCTATGAAGTGGAGAAGATATTCATACAACATATATTAGATAACGGATGAGCACAATCTCCAAAGTATACAAAGAGTTCAAAATACCTCAAAAATTAAAAAGCAAACGACCCACTTGAAAAGGGGGCAAACGAATTTAAAAGATCCTTATCTAAAGAAGACACAGATGGCCTACAGACACCCAAAAAAAAATGCTCTACATCCCTCATCACCAGAGAAATGCAAATAAAAACCACAGTGAGATACCACCTCACACCAGTGAAAAAGGTTTATGCAAAAAAAAATGGGAAACAGTGTGTTGGAGAGGGTGTGGAGAAAAAGGGGCCCTCCTACACTGCTAGTGGGAATTTAAATCGGTGTGACCTCTTTGGAAAACAGTATGGAGATTCCTCAAAGAAATAAACATGGATCTACCATTTGCTCCAGCAATCCCACTACTGGGCATACACCCAAAGGATACAAAATCTCTAGTCAGAAATAATGTCCGCATCCCTATGTTCACAGCAGCATGGTTCATAATAACCAAGACAATCTAAATGCCCATCAGGAGACGACTGGATAAAGAAACTGTGGTGTATACACTCAATGGAATTCTATGCAGTTATTTCAAAAGATGAAATTGTGCCCTTTTCAATAATCTGGATGGAACTGGAGGGAATCATGTTAAGTAAAATAAATCAAAAAGAAAAAGAAGTACAGGATGGTTTCATTCATATGCGGAACATAATAAAGTGAAATAAGTGAGCATACAAATCCCAGCAAAAATAAGAGAACACAGGACTGTAGTTAAGGGTGGTGGGAAGGAAAGAGGGGAAAGGTGATGATAAAGGACACTGTGACTCTGGTGGTGGGTGTGGTGTGAAATATCGACTGAAATGAAATCAATATCCTGAAGTGAATATAGCATTATGAACAAAAGAAAAAACAAATATTACTATTTTAAAAAGAAAACATTTTAGGCCGGGATGGTGTAGCAGTTTGGTTTTCCACCACTGGCTGAGCACAGTTCGCATACATCCCAAGGCCCCAGGTTCTCATCCTGGGGCTGGGGTGAAAGACCAAGGTGAGCAAGTGATTAAAATAAATAAAAGTGCTTCTTCCTCCTGTCTGTACCTGCCTGCCTCTGCTGGTCTTCATTCCTGCCTGCACCTCTCCACCTTTCCTAAAAAAAAGAAAACAACAACAACAAAAAAGAAATCAGTGAAACTAAAAGCTAGTTCTTCGAAAAGATCAATGAAATGGATAACTCTCTAGCTGGATTGGGCTGGATAAAAAGAGAGATTAATTACACAAATGACCAATTTTAGGGGGAAAAGAGGGAAGACACCATAGATCTTAAAAACTTTTAAAGATAGGGATAGTAACAGGGACTATTACAAAAACTCTAGAAAAATTCACTGGCTTTGACAGCAGGGAAACCACACTGAAGTCAGTGAAAACTGTTTCAGTAAAGAGAGAGTCACAGAGGCCCACGGGGGAAGTGAGCAGAATGGACCGAAGGAGCTGTAAACACCTACACTTGTGATATGCCAGGACATGGGTCTGCAAGCTTTTTCTGTACAAAGTCAGAGAGTAAATATTTCAGGCTTTGTAGATCGAGACAAAATCAAAGATACTGTGTAGATTAAAGGAGAGAAATTTCTGATCTGCCTGACTCCAACTTCCTGGGGTGAGCCATCTGGGAGAGACACATACTCAGGACAAAAAGCTTCTGGTCTGCAGAGGAGATACTGGTGGGCCAGGCTGGCAGGTAGGTGATGGTGGATTGACTCAGGTCACTTTTGCTTTTTGCCCCAGGGAGCCCAGATCTGAGGCACCTTCTTTCCTCTTAAGAGCCCAGTAGTCTCAACTTGGGAAGATTTCTGGCAGCCAAGCAACTTCTGACTGGGTGACTAGTCATTGCCAAGAATCACCAAGGTATAGGGGGTACCAGCAAAGGCCCTGGGCAGCCACAGTGGGCAGAGAGGGAAAACGGGATAGAGGGGACACAGCAGATTGGTTTTCAAGACTCACAGCCTCCTCCACGGGGCCCGGGCCTCATAGAAATAGAAAGAAGGCTAGGTTTGACGCACCGGCTGTAGCTTGGGCCCTTGCTCTCAGGCCCCTAACACCGCAAATATAAGCTTGAAGGACAACCTCAAGAAGTGTGAAAGGCACAAATATTCTTTTAATCCAAACATAAGTTTTCATAATTAAATACAATATTCCTTTCACACTCATTTTTTTTTTTAAAGCAAAGGTGCAGGTAGGAATGAAGATGAGCAGAGACAGGCATGCAGGAAGAGAGAGGACGAAACATTTATTTACCTTATTCAGTTGTTCTTCCTGGTTGTTCTCCCAGGCCCCAGGACACGAACCTAGTACCTTGGGATGTATGTGGACTGTGGCCAACTGCTACTCCACCAGGGGGCCCACACGCACATCATTTTAAATGAGATGATGAATAGCACTTCTCATCAACTCCTCCTTCCCTGAAGCTCACTGTCAGTAGCAGGAAATATCAACACCAGTTTAACTTAGCTGTTCTGGAAATAGAATGCCTTAAACACAGACTGCTTAAACTGCCTTGTTTTTTCTCAGAACTCATTACTCTTCCTGCCTGAGAAGTGAGAACTGGAAGCAAATGAGGTATGACTGTCAGCCCATATCAGCGCAGGACAGGTGACAGGGTGAGGGGAGAGGGTGCTCTTGGTCTGCCTTCTCCAGTGGGTGGAACCTACTCTGAAAAATCCTTTCATCTTCATCAGTCACATAGGCATTGGCTCCCCAAATCACCATCTTGTTGATGTACGACGGATATCTGGCAGCGGCAATGAGTGCTGTTATGCCGCCATCACTCCAGCCCAGCAAAGACACCTTCTTAAACTTCAGCGTCTGTGATAAACACAACCAGACACACAGTACAGGTTATTGCTTCACTCTGCTTAAAGAACCAGTTAATCAATAATGATCAGAATTAAGACAGTTGTGGGATTTGGAGTATCAACTGGTAATTTTTTAAAAACCCTGAAAGTACCACCATGTGATGATCAAGTATTTTCTCTCAATCAGTCTTGGTGTAAATACAGTTGTCATAAAAACCTGAGTGTGTGGTATTATTCTAAATTAAGAGAGAATTATGGTGTGCCCTGGGGGCTCAGTGGGCTGAGACACGGACCTTGTAAAGCCCAAGGACTGGATTTGCAACCCAGGGCTGGGGTGAGAAAAGCAAAATAAAATTTAACAAATAAATAAATAAATAGTGCTTCTTCCTTCTCTCTTCCTTCCTGCCTTCATTCTTGTCTGTCTGCTTTCTTCTCTTAAAAAAAAAAAAAAAAGAAAGAAAGGGAACCCCATCTTCTAGTTGGAAAGTTTCAAGAAACTGGAACAGAGACCAGTTGTCCTTGCATATGACCATGTGCACATGTACGATGCCGAGAACAGTTATGTGGATTGAAAAAGGAAACCGGGGATTTGCTGGATGAAATGAAGTCACTGTAACTCGTGAGGCCACTGACTGCAACTGCTGGGATTGCTGACCGCAGGCAGGTTGGAAGAGAGTGGGGAGGTTATGGCAGACCTAGGGTAAACCAACCAGACTCTCAACTGTGTTTGCCAGGGGAAGCCAACATAGATCCATATCCGAGAGATGCCAACTAGAAGGAAAACTAGAATGATTGGAGAACTTAAAAATTAGCACATATTCATCTAAGTCATTTACTGATGGAACTATACATTGGTATAACTATTGTGGATAGTAATTTGGCACCGTCTTGTGATACGAATCTCTGCGAATCTACAGGCCAGCAAGTCATCTTCTAAATAAACATGGACAGGTTCAAGACCTGCACACTAGCACTGTTTATAACAGCAGAGAATAGAGAACTAAAATGTACATGGACAATGGAATATTCAAGGTGCTGCTGCTTATAAGCACAAAAGAAAAGCCAGTCAAAAATTAAGTTCACTTGTCATTAGGAGGTGATATAAAACACAATTTTTCCACAAAAATGGAATACTGTGTGCCCATAAGACTGATATAAATTTGTTTTTTGACATGGAAGCATCTCCTTGACAGATTATCAATTAAACAGTAAACTGAGAAAACATTAGGTATATATGACGCCATCAATACAAGACTGAGTATTTAGGTAAGTGTGAGATTGATAAGAAAGGCTGAGCCTCATAGTCTTGGGTAGTGGTAGCTCTGAAATGTGCGATATTTCTACTTTCTTCTTCATACCTACTTGAATTCTTTGAATTTCTATAGGAATCACATGGTATTATCCTTGTTGAAATAAAAACACAAAGCCAAAATAAATTGAGAGACCCTCCCTTGGGCTCTTCTCTAAGAGACCCACCTTCATCAGATCAATAGCATCTTTTGCATCCCTTTCAAAAAAATCGACTGGGAAATCTCTATCTGGGGGTCTGGAATGTCCATATCCTCGAGGGTCCCAGGCAACCACTGTGAAGAGCTTCTTATTTAGATTCTTAATCTGAGGTCCAAAATCAGTCTCTCCACATCCTAAATACAGACACTTGGTTACCCTCAGGTCAAGGCTTTCATTGTTCCAAGTACATTACAGTAAAATCAGAAACAGTCACGACTTTAAAACAAAGTAACTAGTTTCTACTCAAAATTAGACATCAGAATATAATCTGGTAATGGCCTCACAAAAAATGGGATCCGTTTACAACTGTCTCTTATCGCCCCCTAGTGGCTACTTTGTGAAAGACCAAGGCCCGGATTTTCCATTTGGTTCTGCATTATACCAGCACATTTGATACTTCTCACTTTAACCTTGTTTCAAAAAAAATTCATGAAACTGAAAAGAAGTAGACTTATTGATACAATATGACCCTGAGTCATTTTAACTTCAATTTTGAAAATGACCTACAAATGAGAAAGATCCCAATATCTGTAGACAAATTTATGAGATTTAATCCGACTTATTCAAAGAATGCTAAAATCCCAGATTTTGTTTCTAAGATAATATGAATAGCCATGAAGATTTTATTCTGGTTATAACTAGACACCAGAAAATGAAACTAGAAACTGAAATGAGGGGGAACATGTCTTCAACAGATTAGTTCATTTCATTGAAACAGTATGAAATGGCATCTGTTAACATGTTCTTGAGCCACTGGGGGACCTGACGGCAGCCCCCAGCCCACCGCTCAGGTCCTGGCCACCGTGCGCACACATCTGCTGTGTTCGGTATGAAAGTCATTCTCAGAAGGAGCTCAGTCCAGCGGGCACGTCAGCACTGTATTTTTCAAGTCTGCTTATTTCCTAAGGACTCAGAGCTCAGGCCCCAGATGGATACTAACCTCTGGCTTGATAGAGATTATGAGGAAATATCTTTCAAGGTGGTCTGGGATCATTTAAAAGTCATCAAGGGCCATTATCTTTTCTGACAAGATACATCTTAAAAGGTAAATCTTTCAGACAACCCAAGTCAAAATCACACATATGTCTACTACTTTGTAACAAAGAATTACTTAAAGTGTTTCAGCAAAGTGCTATACTCAATCATCAATTTTGGCCTTGACTGCTGGGAATGCAGCTGAGATCCCATAGCATGCAGGGCAGTCCATAGAAACTTCCAGACCCAGCATTCCGGGCAGCAACAGGACTGCATGTGCTCCGCTTCCCGTCCGCTGGTAGTGCAAGTGGACACCATTCACAGCCACTTTGTCAGAAGTCACTGAGGTTCTGGAAGAGAAAACCCCATCCCCAAAGGAAATCCTTTTCAGTACAAAAGTAACAGGACAAACTGCCCTCTTATGCATGAGTCAGCTCCACCACCTTCCTCAGGCTTCTTGGGTTATTTTGATTTTACTTGCTTTCCAAACTAAAAAGAGACATGGGCTTGTCCCTTCCTTACCAGATGCAGATTGGGGCTGCTTTCATGTTTGAACACCCTTCAGCAGCTGCCCAAGACTTTCCTACAGAGTTGCTGAGAGGCTTGCTGAAAGCGAGGGTCACAAGGCTCCTGCGCTCCTGTCTGGTGATCTGATGTCAGTGGTGCCAAAGTGCTGGTGATGTGTCTAATGACAGCCAGGTGAGCAGCATGGCAGCCCTGGAGCCGAGTCTGGACCCCAGCAGACCAACTGGCGCCGCCGGGGCCATCTGCTCCTTAGCTGCAGCCCAAGGATGAGCTTGGTCTCAGAGCCCACAGCGCAGGCCTCCATCCCCAGGCAGGCCTGTAGTCCTATGGCTTCCAGGGCTTTCAGCTAGAGAGGACGCTAGGCAGGAATCCAGACTTCAAGATGCTAAAAATTTATGTTGACTGGTGAAAAACAGTCAGTAATCTCCCACCTGAAGAACCTTGCCTGTGTTGCTGACCTGCTTTTGGCCCAAGACCTCCTGTGACACATCTAACTGAACATGCTGGACACACGAGAGCACTGAGGGGCGGGTGACCGCCAGGGTCTGTCCTGATAGTGCGTGCACCCTATCCTGAGCGACCTCTCTCTGGAAGCTCCAGAATGACCACGCAGGGACACACGGCAAGAGCACAGGTGAATCCCGCTTCAGGTTACAGAGCCTCCCTGACTTCCCAGACAGCCGGTGACGTACAGAAGGGACAGTAAGGGAGGCCTCTTCTCCCAGAGAATGTTCCTGAACTTACATCCACCCCTGCCTGTCTTCTACACACGCTCTACCCCTAGCGTTGCCCTTAGTCAAAATGATTACTGAAAAACAACACTTTCGAAGAAATTAGGTCCTGTTTCCTCTTTTAGTTTCATCTCATTCACCAATTTCAAATAAGATAGAACTCAGAAACAAATACGTTGAGTACTTTATCTCTTAACTCACAACTGCCAGAAAAAGAGTGAATTGAGGGGCAGTAAGATCTGAGGGAACCAAAATTCATTACGGAAATGTTATGAGGAGTAGTTATAAACCCACTGGATACCCAGACAGATGTACACTCCTCTAAATTAACTCCAGGACCAAAAGAACAAAAAAGAATACTCTACTAACATTCATTTCAGCAAATGTTTGCTCCCTGATGCATGTACTTTGTTCACAATCCAGTGGTAGAGAAACTGAAGACTCGGCTGTGCAAACCCTCAGGGAGGGGCGGTTCTGGTTGAGGGCTGGGGTGGGAGTGAAGGCAGCGGCAGTCCCTTTGTCCATCACACAGGAGCAGGCAGCTCCCTGGAGATGATGAGCAATTGCCAGCACACATTTGTGACAACACGTGCCTCCCTTCTCCTCTGCCCTAGCTGTGGGGGTCACCCTTCCTTGCAGCGCAAGGGACACACTTGTAAGTCACTGCGCAGTGAGGATGTTACATAAAACCAAAGGACCGGCCTCCATGCCCACCTGGTCTTTCAGTGTCCAAGTCAGTGCGTTTTCATGACCGCATGTTGCTCACTGTCCATGTCACTCCAGGGCCAGCCCAAGAGCACAGGCTTCCATGAGTTTCCTGTCCCACAGCTTCACCATCGTTCCAAAGTCTCTTTGGCAAAAAACTCCCATATCCCTCTGTACTTTGCTGTATCTGTTTTATTCCCCATTTTAAATTTCTTTTTCTCTAAGAACATAGAAACAAAAGCAGGTTGCCTAGAACATGCTCTAACGGGAAGTCAGTGTCAGGCAGAAGTAGAAGTGGCTTTAGAGGAGACCAAGAGAGAGTGGACCCGGGCTGGAGAAGATAAGTGAGATAAACTTCCAAGATGGTTAAACTTCTAAGGAAAGAATGCGGTGGGAGGTGTTCTAGAAGAAACAGTATCATCAAAGACTCAGCATAAGGGACATAATAGAGACAACAGTGACCAGCCTGGCAGGAGTATCAAAACAGAGAGGGACTCGCAGCTCAGGCCACAGATGACAGAGATTATTAGAAAGTATCTTCCAAGGTGCTCTGGGATCATTTAAATGTCATCAAGGGCTATTGTTTTTTCTGACAAGATACATCTTATTGCAAATGTTAGGGCTGAATGATGCAGGGGGAGGGCAACACCCCTAGGCTTTGTCATCACACCAGAGGTGCCTGCCCGGATGGCAGCGGCTTACCGTTGGGGCTAACAGAGACCACCAAAAACCCTTTCTCAATCTCCAGGTTAGGGAAATGAGTAAGAGGACTGCTTATGAACAAAAGCAAAATTTTAAACATAAGAAAAAGCTTTATTTTAAAAAAAGTTATTGAGTAACTTATTTTCACATAAATATAGGATACATGAAATGAGTAAAGCAATTTTTCTCCAGCTTGTCAGGGGCTCTTAGAGGGTAGTCAGGCCTCAGACAGACCTTGTTATGTGTATGTGGAAAGAAAACTAGGCCTGATGACACCAGCATGCTAATGTGTGCCTATTACTTGAACCACATTCATAATACTAAATTAGCCAAACTCTCAGCTAAAAAAAGGATAGAAAATTTCAGAAAACTGGAAGAACAAAATTGAAGCCATTTAGCCCTGGGCTGCCAAAGTCTTTTTCTTTTCTACCATTTTCTCCCTCCTACTGACCTTCTGTTCCAGGGGCTTGGAAGCAGCTATGTTCATTAGGTTCACCAAGGGAGTGTTAAAAAATGCCCACCTAAGACAATCCTGGGGTCTGTCAAGTCACTCTGGGAGAGCCCTGGCCTGGACGTGCTTTGACAAATACCTGAATACCTACTCTGTACTGGGCTTTCCAAGTAGCCTCCTGGTGGGAAGGGGAGATGCCTCCTGCAACCAGCAATGCAGTTTGCCAAGTAGTACGACTGTCAAGCTGGGGGACAGAGGAGACCCTGGGGTATAGGAAGCAGAAGCCAAAGTTCACTGAGCCTTCACCAACATCACTGTGACTGCCCACAAGTTCCCTTGAAGAGAGCATCTCCTGCCTCATTGCCTCAGTGGGCTCAAATTTAAATTTGAATCATCTGGAACTTATAAATCTCTGGGTGCCCAGGCTGTACCAAGCCAAAATCCCTGGGTGGGATCCAAGCAGTGCTGTTTTCAAAAATTCTGCAAGAGATTCCAATAGACAACTGAGGTTGACAACGATCGTACTGAGTCATGTTCTGGGAAGAAGGAAAAATCCTGCCTCCCTTTCAAAACATGCTTCTATACGAGGCACGCTCGGCTAGAAAAGCCTCTGTCTACCTCAGAAGAGTCCGTGACTGCTTATTCTGGCAGGCTGGACAGGTTGGGAGGTTGAGAGGGCGGTCAGCAGCAATACAGAGGCAATCAGTTTCTGACTATTGAGGGGTTCCCCTCCAAGAGGTAGTTTACTAAGATGGTGGTGCTGGGGAGGGGCAAGAATACATCAGTGTTGTGCAAATAATTAAACCAAAATGAACTGAAGCTTATTTATTAAACTAACACACTCTGGCCAGAGCTTCTCAACTTGTTCATTTTGCTATGTGGTCTACATTATACTTAATTTGACTCCTGAGGAACCTGAAGATTAGATTTTAAGTAACCTGCCCCAAGCACACTGTTAATAATTAGGGAAGCCTGATGCCAGAAACTTTGGGCACTTTTGCATTTTGCTTAGAAATAAAAATGAAAGCCACTTTATAAGATACATCCCAGTTAAATAGTCTCTACATTTTTTGTGTTCAGCTATTTCTCCTGTATACTTTTTCCAATGTAACCATAAACTTTAGCTACCCTAGGGCTTTGGTTGACTTAATTTTATAACTTTTGTAGTTGAAGTATTATTTAGCAATTCATATTTGTAACATTACTGTGCCTACTAATTGCATTACTTTTATTACAACTCAAGTTTTTTATATTTATTGTCTCAAATACTCAGAGCAATTCTACAAGGTTAAGTAACTTGGTCAAGTTCCTACAGACAGGCAGTGGCAGTTGGGCCATGTCAGAGGGCATGCTTTTTCTCTAACTTCGTGGCTGATGAGTCCTCAAAAGGCTTATGGCACTATGACACGGGGTAGCAGGTTCCAGGAGAATGGAAGGATTTGGTTTTCTGGTTAGCATCCCAAGATTGAACTCAGAAAGCACTTATCTTGCTAGGTTCTATAGATTATTAATTATTGTAAGTGCACATAATATAAACTACAGGAAAGGGTTTTTTTGACCCAGTCCAGGAAGAAACCACTTTACCGATTACGAAATGAGTCAAAGTCCCAACAGACTTACAAACAAGGTTTTGGAACACAACTCAATTGTAGGTTGAGCACAGTAAGCTTTGGAGGAAAGGTGTTTGAGCAGTATTTCTACCTTCTTATTGGGCTTCAGTCTTATTCTAGGATTACCCAACACCACTGCTTTTCCCTGATTATATGTCATATCAACTTGTCACTACGTTTACAAAACAGCTCATGATCTAGAGAAACCTGTTTTTCAGAAATACTTTAGAGTGATTTGCACTGCTAAGTGGATGAGTCTTTGTGCAACCATTTCATAACCTGTCCTAACTTCGATATTAGTTATCAAAATACCAACTTTAATATTCCTAGCAAACTTATTTCAATTTCTTTCTGTAAAGAGGACCTGGATAAACTGCTGGTTTTCAATGCTGATTATACAGATGTGGAATGAGCACATTTTCCATCTGTTGAAAATCCTCAAGAAAACTTCCTAAAGGTTCTAAAATAATAAAAAGAACCCAAGTCAACTGTGAAACTCAAGAACTGGTCGATCACAACATAAAATTTTAAAGCTGGTCAGATTTTTGCCTCTTTCTCCTTCCAAATAGTTTTTAAATGAGAAGTTTCCCCATTAGAGAGTTAAGTCCTAAATGCCACGTACCTACATAGCACTTGACTGTTTCCTAGTCAGGAATGGGATGGACCATCACAGTTAACTGCACGCGTGCATTGTGTATGTCGCGTGTAGGTGTGCAGAGAATAAAGTAAAACAAGCTTCATCCAACACACATTTTCTGCCTCAGGTGTCTTAGGACCAAGGGCACCAAGTTTTAAGACAGGAGGTCAGCGGCTAACCCTGGGTATTTTGTTGTTGGGGGTCGGGGTGTTAGAAAAGGGCACACTTCTCCGCAGACACCTGTCTCAGGTTCCTAAGGTGAGTCTTGGGCACGTTAAAGGTAGCGCTCAGCAAAGGCTCAGGGACTGGGGGCTGGTGACAGAGAGCCTAGAGCTCACAGACCTCACACTGGCGACTTCTGATACAGAAGCAGGAGACCACCCTGAAGGGGTGAGCGGATAGGGCAGAGCCCCGCTCCTAACCAGGTCCTCCGGGCAGCGCGTCCCGCCCGCCGCCCCCCAGCCACGAAGCCCGGGCGGGGAGCTAACGCTTTACCCGAACGCGGCCGCGGGCCCGGGCCGCGGGCTGTGCATTCCGGGCTTCAGCGACGACAGCAGGAACCGCAGCCGCAGCGCCGCCCGGCCGCGCAGCACAGACACCATGTTTTCTCTGAGAGCGAAGGAGCGTAGATCTGCTCGTCCGCCAGCCCGCCCCGCCCGGGCCGGGACCGCGCATGCGCCAAACCTACTTGCCGCCGCGAATACGCAAGCGCCGAGCCCAGCTGCTTCCCTGGTTTGAGTGTGTCAGTGTTCACGAAGGTTAAAGGAATCATAAAATGATAGTATGTGTTATGTATTGCCCTCTATGCATAGAGCCTGAGAGATTACACCGCTAAAGAGCGACAGCGGGGAATTTAAACCGCCTGACAGCGGAACCCAACACTGGCATCATTACCCTCCTAGAGTTCCCTGGAGCACTGCTGGCCCTTGAGTGACCGCCTTGCAAACCGATGCTTCTAAAAGCATCTCGAGCCTACAGTGTTTCATCTGTTTTAGCATAATTAGGAAAACCTTATAAATAACGTTGATACATGCATCAAATGCTATTCAAAACATTTTGCAAAGACGAACTCCTTTTTGGGTGCACCCTGGTGGCGCAGCGGTTTTCGTCAACTGTCTCCAGCCAAAGCTTACCTCACATACATCCCAAGGGCCCGCGTTCAAGTCCCGGGCTGGGGAGAACAATCATTAAATAAATAAAAGTAAAATGTTTCTTTCTCTTCTTGCCTGTGTGACTACTCACATTTATTCCTACCTGCACCTTTCCTTAAAAAACAAAACAAGCCCCAAACTCCTTTATCAAAATTCCTATTGGGGGACCCAAAGTAAAGATTATGATGACCTAGCAACAAGTGGAAAATCTGCCCACAAGCCTGAGAGCTCTCAGTGGATCTTACTTACCTGTGGTAACTTCGGGTTTGAGTATCTTTTCTGGAACCAAGTATGGTGAGTGTTTCTCATTCTGTAGTCTGTGATGTTTCAATTGGTTTTTGCCCCAAAACAGTGTTCTTGTGGTGCTTGGGGATTGTGCTGAAGCTCCCCAAAAACAAATTTGTCTCTTTTCAGTGATTGTTAGGGGATTTGGGGGAAGAGTGAAGAAAAGGCCTCACAGCATTTTCATCCTGAGATCCTAAAGGTGCTGTCCAGAGGTTCTGTTTACCCTCAGCTTATCTCTGGCCAATAGCAGGAGTGTGAAAAGTACAGGAAATGCCACCCTAAGTGGTAAAGTCATCATGGAGATACCTCAATTGTTTTATTCGTACAAACACATCATTTCAATGGTTTATATTTGAGATGCAAAACTTTATTAAAAAACTATTAAAAATATGTCCCATTTTGACCTCTTAACATTGTTCAGTCCATTTATTTGGAATGTAGAACAACATTTGGACAGAGGTACAGGTGTTTAGAAATCACGCAGCCTACTTCAGTAAAGCCTAGAACCCTTTCCCTTTGATTCTTTTGCTCTCTGTGATTTAATGCTATGGGACAACTAAGTAGTGAGCCTGGAGGTGTGTGGATAAGAGAACTGAGGTTCAGTATAACTGACACTGACTAATGGAGGTCTCTGGCGTGCCACCCTCCACAAGGCGGAAAATTCACATATAACTTTTGACTCTCCTCACACTTAAAAGTACAGTGGTATCCATGGAGTATTGGTTTTAGGATCCCCCTTGGATACCAAAATCCGAGGATGCTCAAGTGCCTTAAAGTCAGCCTCCGAACATCCAAGTTTGGTTGGATCCATGAATGTGGAACCCAAGGACAGAAAAAAATCCATATATAAGTGCACTGGTGAAGTTCAAACCTGCTGTTCAAGGAATAACTGAACTTCACAGAAGTGCTCCTCTCTACTGGGGCAATTTTGCACTCCTGAGAACATGTGGCAGTTCTGTTTGTCCCATCTAGGGGTAGGAGGAAGGGGAAAAGAGGGCTGTTGACATCAAATGGGTGGAAGCCAGGGATGTTTCCAAACATCCTACAACACACAGGACAGCGCCCACGACAAAGAATTATCATGCACAACATGCCAAAAGTGCGGAGACTGAGAAATTCTGCTTTGAAGTCAGACTTTACAATCTTGACAGCGTGTGTCTAATGCATATCTGCTGGAGATTTAGAATCAGACCCACCAGACACCAGAGTTTGTTCTGATAGTCAAAGACCAAACCACACCACCCTTCCTCCTTCCTCTGACCGCCCAGCATGTGACACACAGTCTCTGTTTCAGGAAGTGCAGGCAGTGATCCTGTACGTTGTGCTTGGCTTCAGCCCTCTAGCTTCCTAGTTTCTTCATTCATTCCTGGACTTCAGGTGGGCACTGAAGAGTTTAGTGTCTGAAGCACACTGACTAGACTCTGAAGCTGTCCCTTTTTTTTCACATCATAACAGAGAAAAAAAGAAAATATTTCTGTCGTAACTTTGGGTAAATTGAGAAGGCAGCTCAACAGTGATCAGCCTTGAGGCTCCAGTCACAGCTAGGGGTGAGGAGATCAACTGCATACCTCCTCCCTTTTCAGGACATCTAGGTTGAGAAAGTGTAAAAGTATCAGAATCCTAGGAAAAAACTTAAAAACTTAATCAAGCCTTTTTTTTTTAAAGAGTTGTCACACATAGTAGTTATTCTTTGTAACAACTGCCAAGGAAATTCTGTTATTTTTGTTCTCAGATTTTTTTTTTCCTTTTTAATTTTCCTTAAAATCTCTTCAGTTAATTTACAGAATACAGACTCCATATAATTCTCGGAATGTGTAGTAACCAGAAAAGAATTTGATCCTGAAATTAACAGACTCTACACTTTCAGAATGAATTGTGGTTGTGATTCCAGAGAACTGAGGATTTTGCTGGGTTTCTGTTTTAACAGAAGCCTCTCTGGAGAAGAGAGCACATCATAAGAGTTGATTTATTTCACATTCTCTGAACTTTTCTTTTTTTCATGTTCAAAAAAACCTCCAGTAAATGCAATAAAGAGAGCATGATTGAAGGTTATGGAAGGAACTAAAAGAAAATAATCAAATATCTTATTTCCCTTTCAAACTTAATTATGAGGCTCCTTTTCTGACAGTCTCAGCCATGAATGGGCCTTCCTGTTTAGTGGGTGGTTTGCTGTAGATTTTGTTTTGTAGCTAAGAAATACAGAGCAAGATCTGTGCACAGATAAAGAACCCATATCAGTGAGGAAAGAATTCTGAGTGATCCAAGGCAGCTCACTTGCAGTAGGCTGCTCACTGGGTGAGGAGATTACTCTGTGCTGCCGAGGGCCCTGGGAGCTGGCTCTGGCTGATGTGGATCAAGGTATTCAGAAGGTCTGTTCTCGAACAGTGGTAGAGCGCGGAGGCCAGCTTTCCCACAGTGGCCCCCTTATTGCCTTCCCTCATCAACCACCTCTGGAGCATCTGGTAAACCTTTTCCTTGAGTCCATCCCGCTCATAGTCATGATCAATCTCGTCTATCTGCGATTCGGTGATGCCCAGCTTCCGGGCACAGTTTTTCCAGTGCCTTCCCAGATTTTCCCTGACTGGGTTGAGATGTTTATCAGTTAGACCAGTGGTATTATCTGCCAAGAGAAAGCAGAATAAGCCCATATGAATAGGTGCACTTCCAAAATCTGTATAAAGTGAAGAATACCAGGAGACATCCAAAAAAAGAGAAACTCTTACTTCCATAGTTGTTGACGCACGTGGATATGTTACATGTCTGTTAGCCCACCTGGAGTGTCTGTGTGAATCGGAATAGAAAAGCTCTTCCTTCAAGCAGATACAGCTCTGAATCACAGCTGATGGCTTTGGGGACAAAACCCCCAGGTGGCTAGTAAATTTTTCAATACCACCTTAGTTGGTGGCCCTCTTCATATGGGACCTTCCTGGATACAAAGGGGAACACCACAGCTGTTCCTTTTGACACTTTCCTCTTAGATCTGGCTGAAGTTAGGATCACTCAACTCCAGATAACTTCAACCAACAGTTCACATTCTCTTTACTTAAGGAAACAGACGGTCAAGTGTGAACCTGATCTTCATGTGTGAATGGGGTCGATTACAAAGCCCTCCCTCATTGTTTCAGGTGTCTCTACATTTCAAGGCTTATTTTTGGAGTCTTCCCTCCCCCATCCCAACCCTGCAAAGCAGCCCTGTCGTCTCCAAATCTCTTTCTACTGGTTCCTTCCTCTTAGACCTTCATAAAAATAATCAAAGAGGCATGCCCTGGTGGAAGAGCAGTTAAGCTACTTCTGAAGGAGCACAGTCCATGTATATCCCAAGGACCCAATTTCATGTTCCAGGTCCAGGAGGAACAACCAATGTGAACTAAAAAAAATAAATAAATAAAACGCTTCTGCTTTCTCTCTCTTCCTGCCTGCCTCCTCACCTTCATTCCTACCTGCACCTTTCCTTTAAGAAGAGAAAAAAAATCAAGAACACGAAAGTATCAAACCACCACCACAAACAAATCATACTCCTTGATCCTCAGCCAACCTCAGGAAGCTGAATATAAAGAAGACATCCCATTTTTCCCTCCTCAACTCCCTTTCTTTCTTTAGTTTCCCACTGTGTGGCTTCTGCCCTCAGCACAGGATACCGGTCGTCGCAAACTTCCCAAGACATTTGCCAGATCTTGCCAACTTCTCTCTGGGAGAGGAAGCCTGGGTTTCATCAGTCTCAAGGGTACCCCTGTCACCTCAAAAGGTGGAGTCTCAGCTCTAAGTATTTTACAGACTATTGTTCAAGTGTGTTAGGCCAGGGGCTGGCAAACTATGGCCTGTGGGCCGAGCCTGGCCACTGGCTGCTTTTCTCAGTCACATTCGATTGGACATGGTTGGGCCTATTTGCAGACATGCGGTCTCCAGCAGGAGCCCCTGAGTAGTTGAGTAGCTGCAACAGACCTCAGGGCCAATGAGGCCTAACAGAGTTATGATCTGGCCTTTGATAGAACAATGTACCATCCTAGAGTGAGTCAGAAAACTGGATTCCTGAAATCACATTGTTTGGTCTCTGAACTGCTTTTTTCAGGTTGTGTTTGGGTATTAACATTAGGAGCCTACATAGCAGAACCCTACAAGCCCCCTTATTTTTCTTGCAGAGGTACTGTTGAGGGCGCAGTCGTCTAGATTTTAGAGTCACTTGTGATGAAGGCCTGTGGGAGCTGTCTCTCTGAGGTTGGACAAATAATACTGATGATGATGATTTTGATGAGAGTTGAATACTTTTTTAGATCTTACTATGTACCAGGCAGTGTTGTAAATGCTTTCTATGTATTGACTCACTTAATTTTTACAGCAAATCCATGAATGGCATATTGTAATTATTCCTATGTGAAACATACATATGATGAAGGAGGTATATGAAAATTTCAGAGATATTTTAGAAAATAGGGAGAATGACCATAGAAAGTTCCAGATCCCAACATTGCCCTTTCAATGAGGAAGGAAGTTCCAGGCTACTGCACAATGGGCCTTAAAGGGCATCTTACCAAAGATATCTCGGTACTTAGAAGCTGGCTCCGTGCTCAGCTTCACGTTTGTACTGTCCAGTGACAGTGAGTTCATTCTCCCAATTTCCATATAGTTATTGTCGCCAACCTGAATGCCACTACTGTTGAGTATGGTGCATCTGAAAGGCTCATCTGAATAAAGAAAAACACACAGGTAAGTACATCTATATTGACAGCAATGGCAGAAAAAAGACAAAGAGGTAAAGGAACAGGGCTTTACTCCAAATGTTTAAGTGCAATGATTTACCCGAAGCCACCCTTTAAAATGTGACCTCACATTCATTAGGATGGCCAGTATAAAACACAAGCAAACAGGTGTTCCCTGGGGGCCCAGTGGTATCTAGTTCTCTGGCCGCAGTCCACATACATCCCAATGTCCCCAGTTTAAGACCCAACGCCAGGGGAACAACCAAGAGGAACAACTAAATAAAATAAATATTTCCTACTCTTTCTTCCTGCCTGCTTGCCTGCCTAGTCTCCTTCATTCCTGACTGTACCTTTCCTTTAAAAACAAATAAGCAAATAAAGCATCAAGTGTTGGCAAGGATGTGGAGAAATCAGAACACTTTTGCACTGCAGGCTCCAGGAATATAAAATGGTGCAGTCACTGTGGTGAGCAGTGTAGCAGTTACTCGAATAATTAAAAACAGAATTACCATCTAACCCAGCAATCCCACTACACTATTGCTGGGTAATTACCCCTAAGAACTGCAAACAGGATCCCAAACAGATACTTACATACCTACATTCAGAGAAGCTTATTCACAATAACAAAACACGTCAGAAACCCAAGTGTCCAGGACAAGATGAATGGGTACACATGATGTGGAATACACACAATGGAATATCACTCACTCTTAGAAAGTGAGGAAATCCTTTCACAAGCTGTAACTGAATGAACCTTGAGTACATTGTGCTAAATGAAGTCAGCCATTCACAAAAGGGCAAATATTACATGATTTCACTTACATGAAGTATCTTGACTAATCAAATTCAAAGAGACAGAAAGTGGAGGGCTGATTGTCAGGGGCTGGGAGAAAGGAGGAGAATGGGAAGTTATTATCTGATAAGTATGGAGTTTCTGTTTCATAAGACGAAGAGACTTCCGGAGATGGATGGTGGTGATGATAACCTAACAATGTATATGTACTTAGTACCACTGAACTGTAAACTTATAAGTAAATTTTGCTATATGTACTTGATCATCATAAAGAAAAAGTCTGATTCCCCACCAAGTCCAAAAGCGGAGGCAGGTGGAGACCCCAACCAGGCTAAGCCACATTCCCAGCAGGATCTCACTACCCAAACATCTGAGCAGGGCCTTTGTCTTTTCTCCAGCAAACCTGAACCTCTCAGGTCAGTAACCAAATCAGCCAACTTTTCTCTTATCTCTCTCTGATCTTTCTTTCATGGCCTCTCCCTCTTTCTGATCTAGAGACTCCAGTCACACAGGGTTTGCTGCTGACTCACTAATAGGAAGATGCCCACCACTGCTCAAGCCAGTTCTCTGCCTAGATGCCTCATCTGTTTGAAGGCTAACAGTAGCCCAGCTGACTGTGTCTTCTGTAAGCCTGTGCTGTCCTCCTACAACTCTGCCCTAGGCTGCTTTGTATCAAAGTTAGTCAGTTTGACTTCACTGGTGCAAAAGTGCTGAGAGGGCAGAAACCACGTTCATTCATTTTGTGTTCCTCACACTCCCTAGCCCAGTATTTTGTGTCTGGCAAGTGTTCAGTTACATTCATGCAGAATTGAACATGGTCAGATTTTATCACTGTCGCTACAGAACACGCACCATATCTTTGCAGGAGAGAGAAAGAAGACAGATGCGAGGAAGGCGACAAGTGGACTTAGCTCTCGCACCTCAGTCTGACAATAGTGCAGCTGCACCTGACACCACACACGCACTTGCATGTTGTTTCACAAAGTAAACCAGAAACCCTCTCCACCAAAAGATGTAAATGTACTAGAGCACACATGCAAGTGCCCGTGTATAATTTTAGGTCATTCAAGAAGCCACTCAAATGGAGATCCCTGGATTCCAGTAGAGAATTCCTGGCCATGGCCTCCAAGTTCTCTTTCAGTTCTAAAGCTCTGTCTTTTCTATCAACATTCTTTGTGAATAATGATAATCATGGTCATAACAGCAGCTATCATTTACTGAACATTTATTCCGTATGTATCAGGCGCAGCGTTCAATGCCATATCCCATGTAATTCTTGTAGCCCACCCTCTCCGGTTTATACTGGTCTGTGTTAACCAGCAGTCTGTTAAGCACTGACTTACCAAGGGGTTCAGTCAGAGAGTACATGACTAGGGTTTAAGGTTCCTGAGGGAAGGGACTCAGGCTGTTTGCTCATCATTGTATTCCTAGTGCCTAGAAAACTGCTGGGCGCAAGAATGCTAAGAACTTCAGAAATTTTTAATGAATTAATCATAAGGGGATATTATGGCAATGCTAATGAAAAATTGTACTTCTAGATACAAAGGAAACAAAAGGACATTTATTGATACAATTTTGTAGGACTAAAATTCTATTGTCTAATTCAATATTTTGCATTCAAAAATTCTTATACTAAAACCTGTGGGGAAAATAATCCAGACTATTCCAAAGGGAGTTCTTGAAGACTTTGGCCTTTTGAAGGAAAATGTGATTAAATTCTATGTTTCAAAGCTTCCTCTACCTGAGTCGATTTCAAGATTCCAAGGATATAGTATGATGTCATTTATAGGTGACAATCATGTAGAAAAGGTAGTTTTGTTAAGTATTATTTATTTATTTATTATTAATTATCATACTGAATAGTAAATTAAATCCCTTTCACTCTAGACTATCAGTTACTATTTTTTTAAAAAAGCAGCATTTATTTCATTTTTATTTGGTTGTTTATCTTGGTTGTTCCTCCTGGCCCTGGGAAGCAAACCAGGGTCCTGGGGGTGTATGTGGATTACACTTGACCGTAGGGGGCGAACCTAACCGATACTCCACCAGACACCCCACAGTCACACTATTAATTAATGTTTACTTTAAACTGGTAAGAGATAAGAAATTTGTCATCACAAATGGTAGTGTTTGGCCTATATATGAAATAAAAGTATTTAAGACTTATTTTTTACCTTTAGAAAGGAGCAAGGAAGTAAAAGATAAGCAGATACTTTCACTTACATCAGAGAATGGGTATAAAGCCACTACTACAATTCACGAGAGCCGAAAATGCTACTAGTTACAAAAACCTGTAAACCAACAATTGTGGCCAGCCGCTAAGACTCGTACACCACTGTTATGCCCAGGCCAAGTGGTCTCATGGAGAACATTCCATGGTGGCAAACTGCATCCAGACTCAAAACAGCTTGCACTTTGTCCCCACCCAACCTTTTTATCTACCACAAAGCTGGTGGCTTCTTGATTTTCAGAAAAACAATTGCAAAGTAAGACTGTGACTCTTAAAGGACTCTTTTACCTCTTGACGGAAGAGAGCTGAACGGAATGGTGGGTATGCTTCCCAGCAGGTTGGTCTCAGGCACTGGAATTTTATATGGGCTTGATGCATGACTTGGATTTGGCCCATACCAAACTTTTGAATTTGCTGATCCCAGATTCAACGGTCTGGCCCCCAAACCAGGTGGACAATACAATTCATTGTTCTGGTAAGGCATATGGGGTTGGCTGGTCAGTCCCATTGGCTGGTGCATGGTGTTACCATAACTGATTTCATTGGAATAAACATGGCTTTTCATCTCTGGGTTATGAAGATTCTCTTTAGGTCTCCGTTGTGCAAAAGGGTCATGGGAGACCCTTCGTCTCCTTTCCTCCTCTTTATCATAAGCCACCTGCTGTTTGGGCTGCTGTTTTGTCTGGCCATCCATGCGGCTGCCAAAGAGATGATAGTTGGCTTCCTCCTGGAGTTTACTCTGCAGGCTGAGCTCATTCTCCTCTGGCTGCCCGGGGTAGGGAGCAAACCAGGACTCCTCCACAGGACCCATTCCGAGTCCTTGCGAACTGTGCAGTGAACTGGGCTGTTCTGTGGCTGAGAAGAAGTGATTCACGTGAGAATGAGTTTTATGAAACATTCCTAAGCAAAAGGAAACTGAGCACCAGCATGAATCTGTTCCTCAGCGTAACATATTAAAAACCTTGGGTTTTTAAAAAGAGCATTTACTGGATGGTCCTCTTCCTACAAGTTGCATAGGTAAGAATTAGGAGGCCCTGCCTAGCAATGAAACTAAGGAAGCCATAATAAGGAACAGAAAAGTGATGTCACGGGAATGACCAAGGACGGAAGGGACTTAATGCTGGAATACAGACAGTGATTCTCTCTTTGGTGAGATTCATGGTTGGAAAATAAGTTGAGCAGCAACTTGGTGTTAAATACTTTCCATGGATTCTTCTATCCATTAAAAGTTCTAGGAGAGGAGCAGCTATTCCACCATGTTATGGGTGTGGTTTATAAGAGATCAAGTCATTTGTCCCAGAACACACAGCTAAGAAGTAGCTTCATTCAATATATATTCTCCCTTCCCTCTTGTTATAATGAAAAAAGTGTCCCTGGCTTGAATGTGAGACCAGTCTTTCTGCTTCTACTCTGGATTCTGTCGACCTAATCTCCTCAAGGACTTGGCTGCCATACATGCTCCCTCTTTTTTCACAAGTGGTCACTTTCTCCCTATCAGGCCCCCTGAGTTCAAGGTATTTTATCATTTTGGTGAAAGTCATTGTTACTTACTATTTCAAATATATGTATCTTGCTCCTGAACATACTATAAATCCCTTTAAGACACATTAAATTTTATATCCTCTATTTCTGATGTGATCAGGAATAATATTTAAGGAAGTAGAGTGAGTGAATTAACAAACAAATAAATGAATAAATAGATGACTGATCAGTTACCCGAATTTGATCTACTTGGAGGTACTGCTACACAATCAATTTGGAGCGACTGCAATCTCTTCACAATTGCATTTGGGGAGGGATACTCTTTCTGTAATTAAAAAGCATAAATAGACAATTTAGTCAGTTCCAGAAAATTGTAAGAAAGAATCTTTTCAGAAGGTCTAAATGACACAAAGCTCTTACAAGCAGTTACTATTTTTTCCAAAATAACAAAAACAATCTTAAGAAAGAAAAACAAACCTTGAGAGCTCATACTTCCTGATTTCAAACTCACAACAAATCTACAGTAACCAGACATGCCCTGGTGGAGAAGTGGTTAGGTCAGTCGCCTCTGAAGAACAAGTCACATACCCCTCGGTTTGAGTCCTGGGTCCGGGGGGAAAACAACCAGTGTGAACAACTAAATAAAAATAAAATAAAGATGCTTCCTCCTTCTTTTTACTCCCATTTGCCTGTCTACTTGCCTTCAATCCTGCCTGCACCTTTCTTTTAAAAAAACAAAACTACAGTAATCAAAATAGTAGGGTATTGGCCTAAGGCCAGGCATATAGATCAGTGAAAAACCCAGAAATAAACTCTTGCATATATGGCCAATTGATTTTTAGTAAGAATGTGAAAACTATATATCTACAAGGTAATCAATGGGGTTGGATCCTTATCTTCCAACATTTAGAAAAATGAACTTAAAATGGATCCAAGACCTAAGTTAAAACGCTAAAACTGACAGGCCCTGGTGGCTCAGATGTTAAGTCCGTGCCTGGTGTGGAGTCCACATATAGCCCAAGGTTCTGCATTTGTGGCCTGGAACCAGGAGGGAACAACTAAAATGAACAACTAAATAAAATGCTTCTTCCTCCTCGTTTTTTTCCCTGTCTGTCTGCCTTCATTCCTGTCTGCCTGCCTTCCTCCTAAAAAAACAAACTCAAAAACAAATTAAGAAACCAACAGTGCTATACTATGGCACATCCCTGAGACTCCGTGGCTAAAGAGCAGGCCAACCTGGGGTTGGGGGAAGGGAAATTAAAGAATGAATGAATGAAAGCTAAAACTATATCACTACCAAAAAAACCGGGGAAAAGCTTCATGCTATTGGATTTGTTTTTTGTGTTTATTTTTGTTTTTAAAAAGGTGCAGGCAGGAATGAAGGCAAGCAGGCAGGCAGGTAGGAGGACAGAAGAGGAAGAAGCACTTTACTTTTCAAATTTTTGTTTAGTTGTACATCTAAGCCATTCTTCCTGACTGGGGATGCACAGCCGAGTCCTTGGAATGTATGAGAAGAGGCAGTTTACCAAACCACTACTCCACCAGGGTGTGATTGCTATTGGATCTGACGAGTTATTGGATATGGCACCAAAATCACAGGCTACAAAATAAAACCTACATTAAACTAGATCAAAATAAAACCTGTGCATGAAAGGATGCTCATGAAAAGACAACCCTCAGAATAGGAAAATAACTTTCAAATCATATATATCTGGTAAGGAAAGAAAATCCAGACTGTATAAACAATTCTTATAATTCAACAAAATACAAACAACCCAATTAAAACAGGGGCAAAGGACTTGAGTTGGTATTTCTCCAATGAAGATATATAAATGGCCAATACATACACAAAATGGTGCTCGGCATCATTAATCTTACAGAAATGAAAATTCAAACCACCATCACATCACACTCATCAGAAGTACAATTATTAAACAATAATTGTTTTTATTGTGTGTGCGGTGTGTGCTGTAGTGGTATAGTGGTTTGGTCCACCACCTCCAACTGAGCATAGTCCACACACATCCCAAGGACCTGAGTTCAGGAACTGGGGCTGGAGTTGAGGTGGAGGGAACAACCAAGATGAACAATAAAATAAAATAAATAAATGTTTCTTCCTCCTCCCTCTGCCAGCCTGCATACTCGCCTGCATTCCTGCCTGAACCTTTCCTTTTAAAAAAATAAAACCAAATCCAGATAATAAAAAGTGTTGGTGAGCACACTGAGAAACTGGAACTCTTGTGCACAGCCTGTAGGAATGTACATGGGTGTGGCCATATGGGAAAGAGTTTTATGGTTTCTCACAAAGTTAAGCATAGAATTACAATACGATTCTACCATTCTACCCCTAGGCATATACCCAGAAAGCAGCAACTCAACAAGATAATTGTACATCAGTGTTCACAGCAGCACTACTCATTATAGATAAAAGGTGGAAACAATATCAGGATCCAGCAACTAATGACTGAATGAATAAAATATAGTACATACATACAGTGCAATATTATTCAGCCTGAACAAAGAATGAAATTCTGCTACATGCTACAGAACGGATGAACCCTGAAAACACTATGCTAAGTCAAAGACACAAAAAGACACACCTGGTCCCCTGTGTATGAGGTCCCTACACTAGACAAACTCAAAGACAGAAAGCAGAATGGGTTACCCGGAGCTGGAAGAAGTGGGGAACAAGGAGCTGCTGTTTTAACAGGGACAGAGCATGTTCAGGGTAAGAAACACGTTCTGGGGACAGCTGCACAAAATCATGAATGCACCTAATTGTATACTTAAAAATGGTTAAGATGGTCAGGTTTATATACATTTTTACCACACAAATAAGAAACTTTTTCCCCATGAAAGTAATAATACTCATTATAAAAATATGAAAAATGTGGAGACTTAATTAAAACAAAACCTCCACGTACGGCTGTCACTCGCAGGGAAAAATGAACATTTCACTATTTCCTTCAAGTTTTTTTCTAGTCATATTTGCATCTTGCTCTTCAACACAGTGCCTTCCAGCTAGGCAATCATCACAGATATTCACTGAATGAACTCAGGAGTGATGCGGGGAGAATGATAGGACATTCACGATCTGTAGACTTTGAAGCATTTTGATATTGCTTTTTACTTAGCAGCATTTTCAGGTTACCGTAACTTTGTGAGAGCCCTTTAGAATTTATAGTTACTCTATTCATAGTATTTCTGTATTTTTATTACACAAAATTTATAAATATAAATTCCTTTTAAAAGACTTAAACTACGGAATCACACAGAGCAACACTTTAATGCTGTTCCTTCCAAGCCTCACTCTCTTCCATTCCCGAGAGGTAATGTTGCCTGTATGTTTCCTTTAAAAAAAACAGTAAAATATTGGAAATGACCTAAAACTACCTAAATACATATCCTCAATTATGATTCATCCAAACAACATAATACCAAAGAGCTATTTTTAAACATGGCAGGAATAACATATAATAAATGTGGAAAGATCTTCAAAACTTGAACGTTTATCCAGAATGTGCTGCGTATCATTTTATTCCCTCTCTAGGCATTTGCATGTATATTCTGAAAATATACAAATGTAACACAGAGGAATGTAAAGTAGTGCAGCTGTTGTGGAAATACATAAACTCACACACATAGATCATATATATATATATATATATAAATATCAAAAGGGTCAGACTATTTAATCATTCACTTTTTCATTAACAAGTTTGGCCATTTTTTCACTAACAATTGGTTATTTCCAAATTTTTACCTTCATTTTTTAAACATACAGGCAGGAATGAAAGTGATCAGAGGCAGGCAGGCAGAAGAGAGAGAACAATGCACTTTATTTTACTTAGCTGTTCATCTTGGTTGTTCCTGCGAGTCCTGGGTCTTAAACCTGGGCCTTGGGATGGATGCATGTGGACTACGCCCAATTATTTACTCGACCAGCAAGCACCCAATATTTTTCTTACAAATTAAAGTGCCAAGAACTATAAAGCTCTTTAAACATACATGAGGAGGACAGCTAACTAGCAGTACTCATGCAGCAGGTTCTCTGCTTTTATAATTTTAATAGACACACCACCTTTTGATAAAATTCCATTTACTCTCTTACCAATACTGCATGAGACTGCCTATTATTCTTCATTTTCACCAATATTTGATATTACCAAACTTTCTAAAATGTTGTCAAGCTAACAGATAGAAAATTAAAAACCATTCTCTTTGCTTTTCTCTGTTGGTGAGGCCCAGGTATGTTTTCCAAAAATTGTTGGTCAATATTTCTTCTTTGAATCATCAGCTTATAATTTTTGCTTATTTTTTCATTTGTATTGTTTTCCATTTGTCAGCACCCATTATTTAGTCTGGATGTTAATCCTTTGTTAAACACTGTGAAAGTGCTTTCTTCTTTCAATTACTTTGTAACTTTCATAAAGGCAAATAGAACAGTCTTTTCCTTTTGTTGGGTGAATTTTATGTCTAATTAAGAAATTGACATGGACCTTATTTTGGATATATCATTTGTCCCCCCAAATTCCTCTTTAAGGATTTGCTGACTGGGTGAAGGAGTTTCAACAGTGATGAGCCTCCAGATAACAGTTCCTCCAAAATTTGCTTTTTCTTGTTTTGAAAAGAAAGATACAGGCAGGAATGAAGGCAAGTAGGCAGGCAGGAAGAAAGAGAAAGGAGAATATTTTTATTTAGTGGTTCACATTGGCTGTCTGCCCCAGGCTCTGGGACTTGATCCCAGGGATATGTCTTCCCTTCGGAGACAACTGACCTACTGTTGCTCCACCAGGGTATGTCAGCGTTCTTTTTTTTTTCTTCTTAAAGGAAAAGTACAGGCAGAAATGAAGGCATATAGGCAGGCAGAAAGAGAGAAGCAGCAGCATTTGTATTTATTTTATTTAGTTATTCATTTCGTTGTGTGTCCCCCCACCCCCCATGCCACCCAAGGACATCAACTCTAGTCCCTGGGATGTACGTGGCTTGTGCCAGCTGAAGGCAGTGTACTTAACCACTAAATAACCAGGGTGTCTCAAAGTGTGCTTTTCTTAAAGTTAAATTCACTTTGCTTTCTTGGAATAAACCCAATTTGTTTATAATGTATTAGCCTTTATCATCTATCGAAGGACTTGATCTGTATTTTATTCAGGATTTTTACATTTACATTGTTTGATGAGATTGGTCTATAATTTTCAGGTTTGGAAATGAAAGTAATTAGTCTCATAAAATGAGTTTGGGAGAGTTTCTTCTTCTCTATTACCTGGACAGATATGCATACTGTTAGAATAATTTCTTCATTTTTTGGTAAAAATTGCTCATGAAACCACAGGTTATAGAAATTTCTTTGTAAGAAGAGTTTTGATCACTGATTCAATCTATTTTCATGATGACAGGAATATTCAGTTTTTCTATATCTGAGTGAATTTTGCTATGTTGCGCTTCTTTCTAGAAATATGCTCATTCTATATAAACTTCAAAATGAACTAGCAAAACACTGCTCATCATATCCCCTAAATACCATTTCGATGTCTGCTAGAGCTGTAGTGATGGCTCCTTATTCATTATTTCAGTCTTCTCTGTTTTTCTTGATTAGTTTTCATCAATTTCAGCAGCTTTTCAAAGAACCAACCTTTAGCTTTTTTGATCATCTATTAGCTGTTTTTCATGTCACTAATTTATGGTTTCTCTTATATTATTATTTACTATTTTCTATTTTCTCGAGATTTAGTTTGATGTATTTTTCCGGTAACTGCATGGTTAGTTAATTTTATGCTTTATATATCTATAGAGTATACATATATATATGCAAAGTACATTCTATAAGTTTTAACTACAGTTTTGTTAGCTTTCAGTTCTAAATATTTTCTAAATTCCATTATTATTTCTTGCATGGTATATGCTTGAAATACTCTTTATACCTTTAAAGGTAAGTATTCTGCAGTTATTAGGTACAGTATTTTATATCTACTAGATCAGATGTGCTCATGATGCTCTTTAAATGTTATATAACCTTACTGATATTTTTATTTTTCCTATCAATTAAAGAGAAACTTATATTAAGAGATACAACTATGATTGTGGATTTGTCTTTATCTCCTTTGAATTCTATCAATTTTTGCTTTGTATATTATGAAGTCATGTTATTAACAGCATATACAAATTCAAAACTGCTATTATCTTCCTGGTGAGTAGACCCTTTTCTCATTATAAAATATTCCTGACTATTGTGGTATTGCTTTTTTGGTTTGCACTGGACACCTCTATTATAGTGTAGCCTGGCAAGTCTTGACTGTTTGATTTGTTTTTTGCACTTAAAATCTATTTGCCTTCCTGCTTTCTTTACTGTCATCTCCCTTTCACGATCATGGCAGCATTTTGCTATAAGGCTTATGTTACGACAGTAGTTTGTTCCTGAGTGTATGCAGGGGAGGTCTCCGCACCTTTCGTAAGGTTAGTTAGTAACTGGTCTCTGACATACCTTTCTGACCCCAAACACCAAGCTCACTACTTCAGCCCAAAGCAGATGCTGCTCCTATCTGTGTCTTAGCACAAGGGAACTAGGAGCAGGACCCAGCTTTTATAACCCACGCACAAACATGACTCTTACACGACAATGCCCATCAATGTTGCATATGAACATGCTGTTTCTTCTACCCGTTGATCCAATACTTCTCTAGTACTTCTTCAACATTATGCTTTAGGTTAGTCATTTTTTTCCCTTGAAAGACAGAATGGGTCCAGCTTCCCAATGTGATACCCATATAAGATCATTCATTTTTGTTTTAGCTGGTTACCAAACTAGCACCACAAATTTCAGCAACAAATGATATTGCTTTAATTTTCATGATTGATAATAATATATGCTTTGATATGTGATGGTTTGAGCATCTGCCCTATTACCTACCTTTAAACTCTGCACATCTTCTTCTACAATTTCTTCTAATTGATTTAAATAAAAAGGCCTAAATATTTCTTCAATGCCTATATGAAAAAAGATAAGAGCACTTTAAATTTATTTTCTAAAACAAAATGGAAAGATTAGCAATCTATCATCTTTAAATTACTTATTTTAATCTGTGGTCAAAGCTGCAATATAAAAATGTGAATGTCATATCACTGACTTTCTTGAAGAGACTAGCAAGACAAATACCCAGGTAGACACAACAGTGACAGAGCGCCTGGGAAATAAGGGCTACTGCCTAAAAGCATGGAGTCTCTCCAGCTGCAGGACAAAGTGCTCTCTCATGTGGATGAAAGTCCCCATGAACAAGGATGGAAAAACTCCTTGTTTCTGCCCCTTTGGCATCAGATTTATTCTAGAATGGTCTACTAGGAATACAGATTTTATGTGAAGAGTTAGCTATCAACCTTAAAAGAAAAAGGCAATTACCACTTCTAGGATGATGGAGTAACTGTACTTTCTCCTAGTTTTCTGTTTAGTAGCAGAACACACAGAAATTATATAGAAAACAAATAGACGGAAACCCCAAAAGGAGAACAGATGAAGGCAGACCGGCTAGGGACTCTGGGATCCAAGGAAGCTGATAATCCAATGAAAAAAATCCCAAAGAAGCCTGCCCTTTCTAGCGAGGTCTAAGTAAGAGGAGGCCCAGCAGGACAAAAAAACCCTTTAGTCTTGACCACTCTACTGCAGCCAAACACCACAGAAAAGACTCTGGTTCCACCCCCAAGCCACCCATAAAGGCTGAGTGGGGAGCTGAGATTTCCAACATGGTGATGCAGTAACCGGGCCCCCCAATATCTCACCAAGATGATGGCAGAGGAGGACAAATAAGAAGCCAGGAATTTCCTTCTGCCAAAGAACTGCAGGACAAGATGCCCCTTCCCCATCCCAACAGGGAAGTGAAAGCAGTGTTTTTCTCAACTTTGTTGTCCTGTGTTAAGAAGTTCCCCCAAATGCCTAGAATCTCTTAAGTAACAAAAATGTCTTCTGTATGCTCCTGGGATGGCTCCAGGCTGGACGGTGGGGGAGGATAGACAGCCTCAGGTGGGGGCTGGTCAGTGGAAGCACCAAGCCAAGCCAACGGTGTTGGGACTTTCAGTACCACCCCTAGACCACCAGGGAGGGGAGAACTGGAGAGTGAGTTCAATCACCAAGGACCAGTCATTTAATCAGTCATACCAAAGAAAGCTCCAGGAAAACCCCTCAACAATGGGGCTTGTAGGGTATGGGGTCAGTGGATACACTGAGGTGTTGGGAAGGTGACATGTCCAGACAAGGCACACATGGGGTGGCACGGCAGCCCCGATATCTTGCTCTACGTGTTTCACTTAACTTTTCCTGACTGTGTTCTTTCTAATAAACCCATATGTGCAAATGAAGTATCTTCCCGACTCCTGTGAACTAGGAACCCGAAGGACTCTTGTGAAGACCCCCAGGCTTGTATTCCGCCAGACAGAAGCGTGGGTATCCCAGGCATCTGATATATACCTGACAGCTACCGTGAGGAAAGATTAGAGGATTGCTCTCTCAGGTGGTACCCAGAGTAGCCAAATTCATGCCCAGAATGTTGGGTGGTGGGTCCTATGTGGAGCGGGGGAGGGGGAATGGGGACAGCGTTTCATCGTGGAAAGGTGAGAAAATTTTGGAGACAGATGATGAGATGATGACTGTACAACAATGTAAATCTATTTAACGCCACTGACCTGTACGCTTAAAATGGTTAAAGCGGTAAAATATGTGTCAGATACATTTTAACACAATAAATAAACTTATAAAAAGAAAGAAAGAAAGAGGGCCTTATATGCCTCCATGCTTTTGGGAGGGATGACACCTCTTCAGAGAACAAAACGTTTGCAATCTAGAAAATCACTTTGAAATGACAAGAAAAATAAAACTCAATTTTCTGAAAACTCAACCCAAGTTCCCCACAAAATCTCACTAGGAAAAATACCACCTAAGATGCCTCCCACACGTCACAGGAAGTGCTCTTACTAGCAAATGTGGGCCGCAGTTCTGGATTCGCCTGCCAGCACTGCTTCATGAGACTGATAATCTCCTTCGGGCAGTACTCAATGATGTCTTCCACAGCCGGCCTGTTCCCAGATTTAATGCACATTATCAACTGCTGCATGCAGATTGCATCTGTAAGGCAAGAAGAGCTAAGTGGAGACTTTCTTTCAGGTCCAGTTCCTCTTAGGCAGGAAGGTGACAATTAGACGAAGTTGCTAATCTCTCTCTGTTCTAGGGTATGCTTTTAGTAGAGAAGTCTCATCTGGTAGGGAGAGAGTGTAATAGAGGCCCTGACATACTCCAGATAAATTTTTTAACCTTTTTTTTGGTTATTATCATGTAAGGTACCGGCAGTAATGAAGGCAAGTAGGCAGGAAGGTAGGAAGAGAGAGGAGGAAGAAGCACTTTATTTTATTTAGTTGTTCACACTGGTTGTTTCCCCCCACTAGCCTGGGTCTTGAACCCGGGACCGGAACCCAGGACCTTAGGATGTATGTGGGACTGTTCCCAGGGTATAATAGATCACCAGGCCACCAGGGCATGTCCCATACTCCAGATTTTATACAAAGACAGATACGGTGGAGCTGTTGCCTTTAAGGAGCTCAATTTAATGAGAATGACTTATAATAAAGACTCATAACTACTACTCAAGAAGTAAGTACAAGATATTCTGCTAACATAGCCATGGCTTCAAGGTCAAGGAAGGCTTTGTGGAATCCAAAACATAAGCAGGAATTATCTAGGTGAAGAAACAGGAAAGGAGGCTTTGAGAAGAAAACTTCAGGCTAGGGGAACAGGATATGAATAGATTGAAAGTTCCAGAAATCATGATGCATCCCAGAAATAAATAGTTTAGTATAATTGGGCATCTTGAATAAGGAAAAGAAGAAAGAAATAAGGCTCAACAGAGAAGCAAAAGCCAGCTCATAAAGAGCCTTATATTCCATACTGAAGAATTTGAACTTTCTCCCAAAGGTCACCAGGAATCTTGGATGGGTTTTAGACAGGTGAATGAGATGGGTCATACTTGCCTGCCAGGATGACCAGCAACAAGGCTGCGGTGTGAATGGTGGATGGCACCACCTACAGCAGATAGATGAAGGGACTGAATTCAATAGAGGCCATTGCAGACAGAGGAAAATGGAGGAGTCTAAAGTCTATCTTCAGTCATATATATTATATATATGCAAATCATATTATATGCAAATCATATTATATGCAAATTATATATATATATATATATATATATATATATATACACATGATTGAATCCATAGGTTGACTTAAATCCACAGGTTTTTGTGGTCTGACTGGATGTGGGAAATAAGGGGCAAGGTTGAGCCTGGGATGTCTCTTAGGTTAATGTCCAGGCAACTTGACAGCTGGATGGGGTGCCATTTTTCGAACGTAAGACAAGGAGCAAAGGTGAGTGGGTTAAAAAGAGAGCGTTTAGAAGACAAGCCTGGAGAATGCTGCATTGGAGGTTCCTCTGGGAGAGATAATGGATTTAACAGGCAGCGGGTATCAGGCCAGGGATAGACAGAAGAGATTTGAATGGTGCTGGCAAAGAGATGGTCATTAAACCATGAGAGCCCAAGAAGACTGAGTTAGAAAATGTTTATCAGTTTAGGCATGTAATAGACTATATCTGTTCTCCTGCACAAACCATGTCGTTCTCATCTTTATATTCTCAATTCTAATTAAAGTGTTCACTGTACTAAAAAGAAATAATTTTTGAATGAAAGAATGAAGTATATGCCTTGTTGTATGAATAGATAAGTCCTCATCAGGAGAAATAAACGTGTTTTCCTGCCTAGGGAGGATCCTAGAATTTCACAACACTGCCTGGGCTCGGATATACTGTCTTGGCTCTTATTTGTCCTGTGATCTCCAATGACAAAATAGACCGTTAATTCCCTCAACAAAAAAATGCACCGAGTACCTGCTCGGTTCCAAGCACTGTGTGTGCAGAGGCTGAGGAACAGCAGATGTGGTCCCAACCCTTGTGGAGTTTACAGTCAGGTAGGTAAGATGACCAAACAACTCTAAATCTTAACTGATTTTAGTTAAGGCCATCATTTCATTTAACAGTTTCAATAAAAACCTACAAACATCTTACTTTCATATGGTTCCTTGCTGGCGAATATTGCCCAGAGCACTATGGCAAAGCTGTACACGTCCGACTTCTCTGAGGGTTTTGCATTCACGTCGTTCAGGTGCTCGGGGGCCATGTAGTAGAGGGTGCCGCCAGTTTTCTTAGAGGTGCCGCAGCCCACTTCGTTCTGCTCTTTTTGTTCCTCTTTAGTCAGTTTGCTCCATGTCTTGAAGGAAGCAACACCAAGATCAGCTATCTGCAAAAGAGATCAAGCCAATGAGACTGCTTTTGTGAATACTATAAGCAAGTCAGATTTGGCTTTAAATTTGGGGCTCAGTCGAAAGATGTCAGGTACAGTGACATTTCCAGAAGTGATTTTACTAGAGAGCTTTCAAACCGCTATTTCTGCGCAGGAATAGTGCTGGAGGAAGAGCCGCCTTCAGCCAATTGAGTTCACAGACACCCCAAGGATCCTGGCTCGCCTGTTGGGGCCAGTTTGTATCCAGGGGCCGAAGGGAACAACCAACATGAACAATGAAATAAAACAGATAAAGTGTTTCTTCCTCTTCTTTCTTTCTGCCTGCCAACCTCTGCTCCCCCTCCTTTCTGCACCTTTCCTTTGGAAAAAATCCCAAACTGCTACCTCTGTTGTCCTGGCCATTTGCCGCCTACAGCCAAGGGCGATCCACACACATCTGGGGCTGGAGGGACAAACGAGATGAACGACTAAATAAAATAAATAAGATGTTTCTTCTTCCTCCTCCTCTAGCCTGCCTGACTCTGCTACTCTTCATTCCTGCCTGTACCTTTCCTTTAAAAAAAGCAAAATTGTTACTTGTAAAAGACTCATAGAAACTTTCTTTCTTCAGTCATTTGAAAAAGCTCCCACAAGAAATGTATCCATAAAATTCTGGTATCTCAACTCTTATGCAATAAAACCAGGGGATTTGCCACCAGGGAGGAGTAAGGGGAAGCAGATGGAATTTTTGACATAAACAACAAAACATGTTCATTTACTCTATATGTTTTTAAACTGCTTCTGAAAGCAGTTGAAAAAAGTATCTGAAAAATGGGTATTTTCTTCTAAGCAGGTCTGTACAGCAGATGGTAACTAAGTACTGTACCTTCTATTTTCCCAGTGACGTCCAGATGGACAACTCATGAATTTGAGTTTCCAAGGATTCCAAAGACACACTGAGGATAATGACTGGGGTGTTACTTGTTTTGCGTTGGTAGCCTGAACCTAAGAGAAGATGCAAGAGGAAGAAGAGAAAAATAGACAAGCAGAGAGAAAAATTCCAAGGTCAGACAGAGAGCCAAGAGGAAGCTGGCAGAGCAGAATGGCAGCAGGATATACTCAGGATGAAATCAAAGTTGACGATTTCACTTTCACTTCTAGGAATCTAAGCGTTTGGGAGGAATTTTGACCTATGATTATATAAAACCCACAGATTCCAACCGAGAACATAAGGGATAACTTACTAACATAAAAAAGTAAACTTCCTGTAAAGACACAGGAATAAAAATCTGCCCGAGACTAGGAAGAGTGTCAGATACAGTCTTGCTGAGTCCTTCTCTCCAGTGCTGCTTTCCCTTTCAGATTGCTGCTGCTGAAGCCAATTAGACCTGGTGCTTTGCCAACTAAATCTTGCACTTAAGTGAACGAAAGAAAAATCCCTTCCCGCTGTTCTCTTTACAGTGGAGAGAGCTAAGAGTTTTCAAAAGGGGCCCACCCTGGTGGAGTAGCGGTTAGGTCCACTCCAGTCAAGAAAACAGTCCACAAACATCCCAAGGACCCGGGTTCGTATCCCAGGGCTGGAGGAAACAAACAAGATGAACAACTAAATAAAACTAAATGAAATGCTTCTTCTCCTCTCTCTTCCCTCCTGACTGCTTGCCTTCATTCCTGCCTGTACCTTTCCTACGGAAAAGAAAAAAAAAAAAAAAGTTTCAAAAGGAAACTGGCTTTTTAAAAAGGCAGATGAAAGTAAACAAATAAAAGATATAAACTCAATCAAGTCGGTATCTTCCTTGGAAATCCTCAGTAGTTAACAGATGGACTAGGTCTTCATCATGTACCACATACATAGATAGGCTGACATGGAAAATCGATGGTAACATCACCTCCGTCTTCTAGAAGCCTTCAACTCGTTTACCTTGATGTGGAAGTCATCATTAACAAGGATGTTTTCAGGCTTCAGGTCCTTGTGTATCACACCTTCTTGATGTAAGTAGCACATCCCTTCAACAGTCTCCATGATTATCCTCCCTTTGACAGAAAGGGGGATACTGACCTAAAACAAGTAAGATTACATCTATGAAACGGACAGTTAACCAACCAGGTCAAAGCAACTACTTCATTTAAGACTTGTGGGATCTGAATCAGAGGATGCAGTTACTACTCTCACTGTAAAACAAGCCCTGTTTTAAGAAAAGCTTCACCCCAGGTGTGAAGGGGATTAATACTGTGTTTTGTCGGTGTGAAAATAAACTTCCATACCAATGCAGCAACACATAAAAATGCTATAAAAATGGCTGTGGCTGGACCATATAAAGCCCAAGGACCAATGCAGAGGAGGAACAACAAAAAAAATTAATAAACAAATAAATAAAAGTGCTTCCTCTTCCTCCTCTCTTTAAAAAAAAATGAAAAAATAAAATGCTATAAAATTAAACTCCTTGAAAATAAAGGTATAAATATATATTTTTTATTCTTGTTATTACTATCATCATCATCATCCTCTTCCTCACCATAATAATCATCCTCACTATGATCTAGGACATAACCTTAGTGCCTAGCAATGGTGTCTGGGATGTTTGTTGAATGGATAAATACATAAACAAAATTCCCCATGTGTTTCTATTAAATATGTGTACCAGATCATGGAAATGTGTGCATGGGTAATACTGAAAATAAGAAAAGGCTCATACTGATTATAAACATGTGAAAATGTACCTCTCGATAATGTGATGCTTTAAAACTGCTGAAGGGAATTTAATATCTACCTGGTAATTTGGGATCAAATACTTCAGAACTTCCCAGGTTCTCAGGTCAATATTACTACTGCGTTCTAGTCATATGCAAGTCAATATTAATATAGACAATTTCAGTCCCTATTATAGTTTATAAACATTAGCTTTGCTTACCATTGAAAAACACTAACTCAGTGTGTATGTGTCAGCATGCAGTTTTCAGTGTACAAATAGACCTAAAAATGTATGTGTATGTTGGCTGTCACTAAACAGGAAAAAAAAATTATGATAGAAGTTAGATTCCCAAGTCAACCTGTTAAACTGCATTTAACTCAGAATATAGTCAGATTATAATAATGATCACTACCATACAAAAAATACAGGAGATTTTCCCATCTCCTTTCTTTTCTCCCATATGTCCCCCCAACCTTTATCCTATGTCCCAATGGCTGCGATTGTTTTCACTCTTATCCTAAACTTTACAGTTGATCTTAGCTAGGTTTTGGGGATAAGAGTAATCTGATCAATCTGATGCGTGAGTGACAACTTTCATCCTTCCCATAGCTATTTGTGAGAGACATCTGAGACTTGTAAGAACTGACTTCATCACTTTAGGCAGTTTTGGGCTTGGCGCAAAGGGGACAAGGGTGGTTGTTTGCCATAAAGGCAGTAATACCCCATCATGTCTCACACGTACCCTATGCTTTGGCCAAACCCAGCTACTTGCAGTTCCCCAAATTTGGCAAGCTCTTTCTTCTGCACATGGTAATCTCTCTGCCTGGAACACCTACTCCCAGATGCTACTTCAAAACCTCTTCTTGTCCTGCAGACTTTGGCTCAAGCATCTTCCTTCTGGAATCCCTTCCCATGCATGCTGCGCTGGCTGGCTGCCTGTCCTGTGCTCGCCCAGCGCACATCCACTATGTCCATCAAAATGCCACCCCCTGTGCTATTTGTTTGCTTGAATCATATTTCTAATTTTTTTCCCTAAGCATTGTGTACCCAAAAATGCCAGGCCTTGCTCTTGTTAGGTACCAAAACTTTAAAAATGCTTCAAAGTTAGTTGATTTTGGTAAATAATTTTTATCTTTCAAGTTTAAGTCTTATTCAGTGCTGTTGCCACTAATCTTCAGTACTGAACCTTGAAGTTTCGTAAATGGTGTTAAAGCATAATCATGACTACTCCATCTCCTCAGAATTGTTTAGAGTATACCTCCCTTAACCAGTCCATCAGTGCTGGTTATCCATTAAGCACGCAGACATCAGACCACGTGCTTCATGGAGACCACGCCTCTCTGAATTATGGGTCTCAGTGAGGCTGGTGGGTCCTGCCAAAAGCCGAGTGCAACACGTGAGGGTGCAACACGTGAGGGTGCAACACATGAGGGTGCAAACAAGTGTCTGTAGGGACTCAAGGGAGGGTGAGACCACCCTCTGGGAAGAGAAAGTCCAGGAGGATGGAATGAGGGGCTGACTTCGGAAAACCCAAAATACCTAGGAATTCAATTCACAAAGAGACCCTCTCACGCCAGCAAGCGACACACCACCAGGCAGCAGCCAGGCAGACACAGGTTGCTGTGGCCGCAGAGAGCCCGGCAGGGCTGTACCTGCGCCGTGAGCACGTGCATCAGGTTCCCTTTTTCCATGTACTCCATCACCAGGGAGTAGTTCCCTTCTTCTATGATGATGCCGAGGAGCCGGATGACCCGGTTATGCTGCAGCCGGTGCATTATCTTGCCCTCCTCCAGGAGGGACTCGTTATACCTGTGGAGGGAAAGGCAAGGGTTATGATGGGCGGACTTTGCCCAGGTACCTCCAGCGCCCCAGAGAAACATGGGGCCCCTTCAATGCAAGTGTCGTCTTTACTTGTGGGGGTGCGGGCCCCCTCCTGGCACCACTGTCAGCAGGCACAGCTGTTTCTCATTCACCTCCACAGCCCTCTATGCAGGGACTGGCAGTCAGTGTTCCAGAAATGTCAAACTGTGAACAAGTGAAGAGAAACTGAGGAGCAGCATGGAAAGTCAGCCTGAATAAAGGACCGTACTGGGCGTGTAATAAAAACAGCAGCCCCTCTCCTAACTGCTCTGGCAAGAAGAGAAAGAAGACAACTTCACCAATGGCTTTTAAAAGAGGATTCCTGGCGCGCCCTGTACAGTAGGGGTTGATCAGCCACCTCTGGCTGGGAGCGTAGTCCATACATATCCCAAGGACCCAGGTTTGCATCCTGAGGTCAGGCGAACAATCAAGATGAACAGTTAAATAAAATAAAGTGCTTCTTCCTCCTCTCTCTTCCTGCCTCTGCTCACCTTCATTCCTGCCTGCCCCTTTCCTTTAAAATATAAAAGTAAATTACAAATTAAAAAGAGAGAGAGAGGGCTCCTAGATCCCTAAATGAATCACCTGTTCCTGTACTTAGGGCTGGTCCTCACCAAACGTGAAGCAGTATGTCTATCTTCATGGACCCCAGGTGCTTACTTTCTTTCATTGTCTCCCTCATCACCCTGTCTCCTTCTCTTTCTTTTTCCTTTGCTTTTCACCTATTACCTACTGCGATGTTTTCACTACCCAGCCTCAGAGCTGTCATCAGCCATGTAAGGGTAATAATCACCACCTTCACAGTTCTTTGGCATAACCTGTGTGCTGATGCTGGCACCGTGGTCTGTCTCATTCTCAAGCCAGGGCCCTGACCCGCACCCCATAATCACTGTTTCCTGTGCCAGATGTGTAGTGGGGTCCACCCGCCACTGCTCCCAACTCACTCCATGCACTTGGGCCCTGTGTACACCTTCTTCAGAATCACAAGTCCGTGGGATCTGTGTAAACACAAAGACACCTTTCCGAAGCCCCCGCTGTCTAGATGTTCCTGCTCCAGTAAGTCACTGGGTTTCATCTTAATGTCATCCAAAGACGTGGCTGGTTCCATTCTGAAAGCTCACTAGGCTCAAAAATGCACCACTGCTTTTCCCCTGTTGGAGTTGTATCCTAAAGAGAAAAAGAGGAGATCATAACGCAAAGAAAAAATCATTACTCAGCGACCATTTAACCAAAAGCAATACATAGATTCAATGCAATCCCTATCAAAATCCTGATGGCAGGCACACGCTGGTGGTTTAGTGCTCAAATTTGCAGCCACCAGCCAATGCAGCCCACATACATCCCAGGGACACATGTTTTTGACCCAGGGCTGGGGGAAGAACCAAGATGAACAACTAAATAAAATAAAGTGCTTCTTCCTCCTTTCTCTGCCTGCCTTTACCTCTGCTTTAAAAAAAAAAAAAAAAAAAAAAAAAAATCCCAGAAATAAAGCAAAAAATCCAACAAAACAAAACAAAACACAAAACCCACACAAGGTGTATTTGAACTATACAATACCCTGAACAGCTAAAATGATCCTGAGAAAAAGAACAAAAATGGAGGTACCATGACGTCACACTATACTAAAAGCAACAGAAATTTACAAAGCATGGTATTGGATAAAAACAGACACACGTATGGTTGGAACAGAACTGAGAGTCTGAAAATAAACACACACATATATGGACAACTAATTGATGACAAAGGAGTTATGGACATTTAATGGGGTAAGGAAATTCTCTTCTCTGAACGGTGTGGGGAAAACCAGACAGCTGCATGCGAAAGAATGAAAGTAGACACTATCTTATACCACACACAAAAATTAACTCAAAATGGAGTAATGACTTGACTATAAGACCTGAAACAATAAAATAATAGAAGTAAGCATAGGCAATAAGCTCCCTGACATCAGCCTTAGTGAGGTCTTTGTGGCTACAACTCCAGCAGCAAGAAAAACAAAAGCAAAAATAAACAAATGGGACTACATCAAACAAAAAAGCTTCTGCACAGGGAAAGAAACCATTGCCAAAATGAAAAGGCATCATACTTCTACTGGATAAGAGAAGAGATGTGCAAATCGTCTATCAGATAAGGGGTCAATAACTCAATAACAACAACAAAACTTGATTTAAAAAAGGGGAGATCTGAATAGACTTCTCCAAAAATACATATAGCCAACGGGCATATCAAAAGCTGTTTGTCATCACTTATTACTAGAGAAAGGCAAATTATGCAAAAACAACAATGAGATATCACATCATACCGGTGACAATGGCTGTTATCAAAAAGATAAGAAACAATTAAGTTTTTTGGTAAAATGTGGAAAAGAGAGAACCCTTTTGCATACTGGGATTGATGGGATTGTAAATTGATAGTCATTATGGAAAACAGTATGGTGATTCCTCAAAAATTAAAAAATGGAAATACCATATGATCCAGCTATCCCGCTTTGGGGTGTTTATCCAAAGAATATGAAACAGTAATTCAAAGAGATTTATGCATCCCTTTTTCACTGCAGCATTATTTACAATAGCCAAAAGCTGGAAACAACCGAAGTGCCCATTGACAGATGGCTAGACAAAGAAATTATCACACACACACACACACACACACACACACACACACACACACACACATCTCACCACGTATACCCTATAACAATGTAGAATGAAACACTATTCAACTATAAAGAAGAAGAAATCCTACCATTTATAACATCATGGATGAACCTAGAGGATAAAATGCTTAATGAAATACATCAGATAAACACATGATTTTACTCAAATGTGGTAAAGAAAGAAAACTAATGAATGAATTAAATAAAACAAAAACAAATCCTTAGAACAAACTAGTGGTAGAAAGGAAGGAGAAGTGGGGAAATTGGGTAAGAGGGGTCAACTGCATGGTAGAAGATGGAAATCAGACTTTTGGTGGTCAGCATAAAGTAGTATACATATATATATACATGCATATGCATGTGTCTATATATATATATATATATATATATATGTTGATTTATACTGCTGTACACACCTGAAACCTATACAATGCTATAACCCAATGCTACCTCAATAAAATAAAGCCATTATTCAAAACACTAATGTAAAGTTTCATCACATGCTTGGTCTGCCTTTATTTTTTGATGATAGATTTCTGTAAGTCTCTAAGATGAACTGTTTTACATTTTTCTGAGAGTCATGTAGAAGACCACAATTTTCTTTTGCTTAAAGAGAAAGAAGAAAAGGAAGTCAGAGAGAGAGAGGGAGGAAGGGAGGAATATTTTTATTCATTGTGTTTTCTTTTTAATTTTGGTTTTCTCCTTGGCCCCAGGTCTTAAATTCAGGTCCTTGGGCTTTACATTGCCTATACTCTAGCTGTCTCAGCTGCCTGAGCCACAAGGGCACATCCAATAATTTTCAGTCCTTACACTTTCACTTCTGGCAACATGGGGGACTAGAAATTTGTAGAAACCCCTCTGCTACAGATGCTATCTACGTTTCATAACATAACACAAATTTCCACTGACATGCCAAGCTAGACTTTGTGGACGCAATCAAGTGGACAGGGTAACAAGGGAAAGGGGTATGAGAGAACTTCCTTGGTGATGGCGATGTTCCGTCCTCCCAGTGGGTGTCAGGTTTATCAATACAAAGCAAATTTACTCTTAAAAATTGCAACTTGGCGCTCCCTGGTGGCCTAGCAGGTGTCTCCGCCACTTTGGTTTAATCCAGGTACATCCCCACGACATGGGTTGCCAATGTGGCGCCAGCGAACAACCAAGATGAACAACAAAATAAAATAAAATGCTTCCTCTTCTCTCTTCCTGCCTGCCTACTCACCTTCATTCCTGCCTGCACTTTTCTTTAAGAAAAACAACGAAACAAAAAACTTGCTACTAGTATTTTAGTCAAAATGAAAAACCTGTAAACATACTGAACACTAGTTGGTGATCTGCAGGCTGAAATATTTTCAGGGATGTGTACTGATATCTGCAGACGAATCAGTGGGTAGACAGACGAATGAGCAATTAAGTGATAAAGCAAGGAGAGTAAAATTATAGAGATGGCGGATAGAAGAGTTCGCTCTAAAATCTTTTTCACATTGTACTTTTGAAAGTTTTCATAATAAAGAATTTGCAGGGGGAGGGAGCAGGGAGCTTTTTTAAAAAATGGAAACGCATAGGCTGCGGCAGTCTTGTACAGGTAGCCAATTTTCCACACCTTGTACAAAGGCCACAGGTGGGTCTTGCCACCAAGGACACTGCAAATGAGCACAGAAGACCACACAACTGAAAGACTCTGATCCCTTAACAAGGGCCATTGTTTAGCAACAGGAAGTAGCCCCAGAAAAGAAGCCCATCTGTGGGACAGAAACAGGAGTGGGCAGGTGCCTAGACCTAGGGCAAGAAGGTGGTGAGGGCTCGGCAGGCACTGAAGGGGAGGTGTTGGAAGCCAGCGGCAGGTGGAGCAAGCACAAGGGCATTTCTCTAGAGTCTGAACTCCAGCTCTGAGATGTATTAGCCCCGGACCTGGGAACTTACATAAGCCTCAATTTCCTCATTTTCAAAAGAAAAGGTTGATGGCTGATTCATAGGACTAGAAAGGATTATAAGTCGAAAACTATGTGAAAATCCCTTGTGGCCCGAGTTAAGGTTCTGGCTATGGGTGGCCCAGTCCCCACGTTTAGCCAGATTGTCTCACTGGGCTTTGGGAAGGCCAGTTTGCACCTGGATCACTCTGCCCATACATAGCTCTCCTGATGAATTTTTGAGAGAATGGGGGTAAGGGAGAGGAGGGGAGACAGAAGGCATAACAGATAAATACTAGTTTGGGGCCTCCTTTTCTACTTACTAGAGATGCTCTAGGACGTACAGGACCCATCTTATAGGGAATGTGTTCTACTCTGCCCTCCCACGTTCGTAGGGCAGATTCTCCTTCTGGCTAGATGCTGCTCACCCTTCAGGTCTAGGAGAAATGTCACTTCTTCATTCATCCTAAATCTTCCCATTAGATATTTTCACAGCACCCCTGAATTCTTCCTTAAAACAGTTAAGGCAGCTGCAATTTGACAATTATTTTGAATTACGCTCACGGAAGGCACGACACTGTCTAGCACACTTCATCCAATGCTTAGTATTGGATGACAAGGCGGTTGATCATTAAATGAATAATTATTTCTAAAAAAGAAACTAGTTGTTTAAAAATAAAGGATTCTGTTAAAAGAATAGCACATCCATAAGGTAGATAAAAGGTAGATAAAAGAGCCATTTAAAACTGTAGTAATAGATAGCACATAGTTGTTAACAAATACGCACACATACAGAGGTATATGGCTAGGTATACATATTGGTATATGTATAGAAAGAAATAATGAAAGACACCAAAGTGTTAGCAAGGATTATATCCAGATCACAAGGTAATTTTAACTTTCCTCATTACATTTTTGAAATTTTCTGTAGGAAATACGAATTACATTATGAAATTTATTTGTAAAGGGAATAATTTCTTCATTCAGGAGTTGTCTATTTGAGGAATCAAGTCAAAGATACTGACAATGACTATGTCCAAGGATATTCCTGGTAACACTACACAGAAAAGCAAAAACATGGAAAGAAATTTACATGTACGGAGGAGAGAGCAAGTTACGGCTCATCCATACTCTGAAATACATCTAGGAGTTTTCAAAAGTGGTGTCGTAGATGAAATGTTAATACATAAAACATGCTCACAGAGCAAAGGGACAGAAAGGAATTATAATCATGCCCTGAAATATGCCCATTGAGGTCTAAAATTTCAGCTTGATGAGAAGTGCTGTTTGGTATCTCCCTCAACCCAGGGCTGTCTCCTCAAATTGCCAAGACCAATGAGGATCTGCAGTGTCTCCCACAAGCATGATGAGCATAGGGAAAGGAGGTCTCTGGGTGAGCCCCAAGTCAGTTCTCCTTACAGTCTTTGTGGTTTGCTGGTTTAGTCTGCTCTTAATCTTATGTAGATTTGTATGGTTTCTTTTGTTTTTATTGTTTTCCCATAGACAACTCAACTTTTTAAGTACAGAATAAAATCTTAGGAAGTCCTTGTGAGTGGTTTAGATTCCTAAGAGTCACAAAAATACTAAAGGCAGTCAGGTAGAAAAATCATATTATAAATTCATTTTACAGAGTAGTTAATGAAGGTGCACTGGTCTATTATAACTAATTTCAACTAAGTTTATTGTGTACCAATTTTAATGGGACTTCTTAATGCTTTTGCATAAATGGATATTAATTCAGGAACACAAGAAATTTATTTTTCTCCACTGAAATTAATCAAAACTTCCACAAAACTTCGTTATTTTCTAAAGCATGGGAAGAGTATTTATCAAAATATTAATATTTGTACTCAAGTTTGCTCATCAATTAACTTCTCTAAAACTGGGGGAAATACTAATAATACCAAAAGCCAGGAAGAATTAAAATTCAGGATAATGGCTACTATTAGGTGGGAGACAGAAGAAAATAAAAAGAGGCACAGGGGATTTTAGGCATGATAGCGCTGTTCTATTTCTTAACCTAGGTAATGTACACTTTGCGATACATCATATACCAGTGCAATTTTGTCTCCTCTATTTTCCTGTTTCTTTTTTAAGGAAAGAAAAGGAGAGGAGGAAGCATTTTTAAAGAAGGAAGAGGAGGAGGAAGCACTTTATTTTTGGTTGTTAGGGTCACAAAACCAGGTCCTTGGGCTTTACATGGTTCACATCCCAGCCTTGGTCTTAGTGCCTGAGCCACCAGCTTCACCACGTGTGCTTTTCTGTATGTGAAGTGACAATAAAGTTGACTTAAACTTTCAGGGATAGCTATATTTTTACTTAGAGGTGACCATATATAATAACTCTGATAGAAAACGATTGCCTCCCATTTCCTCCTGCTAGTAATACCAGACATCTGGTATTATTCAGATAGCTAAGGTGGACTTCTCTAAAATTCTTCAATTTAATAGTTTATAATAATACCAGATAAACAAGAGCTCTAAGCAAGGAAGAGCCAAATGAGCTCTTCTGGAAGTTCAACAGAACATTATCATGTTTATCAGCACATTGTGACTCCAGATGTAAGCTTTATTCTGATCATTTCCAATTTAAAATAAAATTCAGGGTAAGATGATTCGCCCCAAGTATCAGATTGTGAAACTGAACCTTTGTCTCTTCAAATCTCCACTATCAATTCACTAACACATGTAACTTCTCTAGACAGCAAACAATAATCTTTGTTAAAATCCAATGTAATGACCACTCTCTTACACCTACATTACAAGGGCTTGCTACGGCATTTAAAAATCTATCGCCCCTAAAAACGGGGACGTTAATGACAAAGAAGATTCATTGTGATTTCACACAGTAATTGCGGCCCAGGAAAAAGTCTCCACCACAGGACCGGATCACACCAGAACCTCTGCCGGAAGAGAACCCAGACAGGGCGGTACGCTCCGCCCGAATTACAGCTGTGGCCCCGCCCAATTCCCTGAGAGCCGGCCAATTCTTGACTTCCGGGCCCGCCGCGGCCCCGCCCACCCCGACTTCCCGGACGCCGTGGCCCCGCCTCCTCCCGGAAGCAGGCGCCTTGCAATTCGGGCGGTAGCTGTCACCGACTCACTTACTTTCGTTTCTACGTCGAAAAACTCCGAGACCTGGCTGAGCCGTGCGGCCGCGGGAGGAAACTAAGCTGCGATTCCGACGCCTTGGCGTCCGCGCGGGACGCTGGGGGCAGCTGCGCGAGCTGACGAAGGTCTCTGGGGTCAGCTAGGGGAAACCTGGCCGCGAGGTGGCCGCCGACCGCGCTCCGGCACCCCCGCGCCGGTCCAGCGCCCGCCGCCCGGGAGTCCGCGCGTAGTCTGGCCGGTGGGCGGGAACTGCGAGCCGTGCTCCGCCCCTCGCCGCCGAGCCACCGCCTTCCACGGGCTGTTAGTCGAAGGCCTGGGCAGCATCTGCACTTTGCTTTAGAGTGAGCCGGCGGCCCTAGGAACACAGGAAATGTTAGTGTCATGGGACTTCCACTGGAGGAGATAATAACATCCACCCTGGGATGGTGGTGGAAGAAGTGTGATAATCATTTTACAGTTCTTTTAGAAAGTTTCAAGCAAAATAAGTACTTGCCATTGATACATTAAATAACTTGCCATTGATATATTAAAAAGCAAATTATATACACAGCATGATTAATATTGCAAAAATGTGTGTCGGGGCGCGCCCTGGTGGAGCAGCAGTTAGGCCAGTCGCCTCCAAAGGAGCAAGCCACATACACCTGGGTTTGAATCCTGGGTCTGGGGGCGGGAAACAACTAGTGTGGACAACTAAATAAAAAATAAATTAAAGCGCTACTTCCTCCTCGCTTCCTGTGTGCCTTCCTGCTTGCCTTCATTCCTGTCTGTAACTTTTCTTTATAAAAATGTGCTGAAAGGATGAGAAGCCACCAAGTGGGAACAAATTTTGCAAAGACATAGCTGATAATGTTACCCAAATTACACTAAAAAAAAAAAAAAAAAAATTAAACCACAATAAGAAAGGAATAACTTTTTTAAATAAATAAAAGATTTGAATTGACTCCTCAACTATGACAAGCTATGAAAACATGGTCAGCTTTGTAGGTCACTAGTGAATGGCAAATTTGAAAACCAAGATATTAATACATACCTATTAGGAAATTCAAGATGCTGACAACACCAAATTTGGTGAGGATATAGAGCAATAGGAGCTTTCATTTATTGTTGATATGAATACAAAATAGCCCAGCCCAGCCACTTTGAAAGAAAGTTTGGCAGTTTCTAAAACAGGTAAAAATAATCTTATCATCCGATCCAGCAATCAATCATATGCCCTGGTGTTTACCCAAATGAGTTGAAAGGTAATGTCCACACAAAAACCTACATATTAATGTTGATAGTAATTTTTATTAATAATTGGATAGAAAATGGGTGTGTGTATGTGTGGGGAGTCATCAATTTTAGATGGAGAAGCCAGGAGCAATACACTGAAAGGGTGGTATTAGTAGAATAAGCGAAAGAGGTGAAGGAAGAAGCCCTGAGAATATCTGGGGGACGTATACAGTGAGTAGAGAGAAGGAAAAGCAAGGGCAAAGGTTCAGAAATGGGGTTACAGCAACAAGATACCATGGAAGGAGTTAAGACAAAGTAACAGGATGATATCAGAAAGGTAAGTCAGGGAGATGGCACGGGAGACTAGGACATTTCAGAACCTTGCCTTTCAGTCTTCATGTATTAGGGCATCATTGGAGGGTGCAGAAGAGATGCATGTTCTAAATTGTTTTATAACAGGATACTCCACTGAGTTGAAAATACAACAAAAGGAACAAAAGCAAAATAGGAAACATCTGGAGGTTATTACAGTCATGCAGACAAGATGAGAATGGTTTGGACAAGAGTGGATAAGGCCACTGAATGTAGTCCACATACTTCGCAAGGACCCAGATTTGAGATCCCGGGGCTAGGGGAACAACCAAGCTGAGCAATAAGATTAATGTTTTTTCTTTAAAAAGAGTGGCTGGAGACAAAAGACATCACCTTCAAAATAATAACAGAAATATGGATAGCTGACTTTCAACAGAAATTAAGCCAATGAATTGTTACGTTCAGTGTGCTGAGAGGAAAAAAATGTGTATATTTCAACCTAAAATTCTATGTCTAGCTAAAATATCTTTCACAAATGAAAGAGAAGCATTTCCAGAAAACAAAAGTTTAGAGGATGTAGAAGTGCTGACCTTCAATAAATACTGAAGGAAGTTCTACAGGTTAAAGGACACTGATGTCAGAGAACACAGACGACAGAAAGGAAAAGGCACACCGGAAAGAGTAAATATATATATGGAAAAATAGACATAAATGTTGAATATTTAATAATGATGATGATGCCTCAGGTTTCAAATGTAGAACTAAAACATAATAATAGTACAAAATCCTAGAAGTGAATGAAGGGAATGAAACCATCCTTCGTTTTCCAGCATTGTGAAGTGGTAAGAATACTAACTTGTGGATGATATTCCTCAAAATAAATAGTATGATTCCTATAAAATTAATATGAGAATATATCAGTAAAAGGTATTATAAGGGGGAAATTGAATAAAATAAAACTGAAATAATTCAAAATGAGGCATGGAACAAATAGAAAGCAAATAGTAATGTGGTAGACTTAAATATAATATCAGTAATAACAGTCTATGTACAGTTTAAACAGTCCAATTAAAAGACAGAGAATTCCATCCTGAAGGAAAATACAAACCCAACTATTCACTGTTTAAAAGAACTACACTAAAATATAAGGATAGATAATTTGAAAGTGGACTCATGGAAAAGATAATATAGTGTAAACACCAACCAGAAAAAAATGGTGTAACTATTCTAATTCCAGAAAAGTAGAATTTAAAAGCTACTTCCTAACAATAATAGGGCCAATTCAAGAGAATTTTGCCATTAATTCTAAATCTGTATGTACCTAATAACAATAACAAAGAGATACTGACAGACCAAAGATCCACAATGATAGCTGAAGATTTTAACACACTTTTGTCATGAGAGAGAAAAAGCTGACCAAAAGATCAGTAAAGATATAGAAAGATTTGAATCATTCAAGCACACTGATATGATTAGAAAGCAATAACAGAATGTCATTCTTTTAAGTGTACATAAAACATCAAAATACACAATATCTGTGTAATAAAGTACATCTGAACAAATTTCCAAGGATTATATGGTACTGAAATAACAGCAGAAACATAGATCATTGGAATAGAATCACCAGAAACTGACTTACTCATATGGTCAATTACTTATGACAAAGGAGCCAAAAGCATATGATGGAAAAAGGAAAGTCTTTTCAATAAATGGTGTTTGGGAAAACTGGACAGTCACATACAAAAGAATGAAGCTAGACCACTTCCTAACACCATACTTGAAAATTAATTCAAAATGAATTAGAGATTTAAACTAAGACTATAAGCCATAACATTTTTAAAAGACAACATAGGAAATACATTCCATGTGTTAGCATTAGAGAGATCTCTGGGGACTCAATACAGCATCAAGGGAAACACAAGCAAGTGGGACAACATCAAATTAAAAAGCTTCTGCACAGTGAAAGAAATTCACCAAAACAAAAAGATAACCTACTGACTGGGAGAAGGTATTTGCATTCCACATATCTGACAAGAGCTTAATATCCAAAATACAAAAAGAATCCATAAAATTCAATAACAGAAAACAGATGATTCAGTAAAAAAACAAAAAAAAAAAAAATGGAGCAAAAGAATTAGAGAAACATTTCTCCAAAGAAGACATACAGATGGTCAACAGGTACATTAAAAGATGTTCTTCCTCACTTATCTTTAGGGAAATGCAAATCAAAATAACAATGAGATATCACCTTATACTTGAGAAATTGGTTATTATCCAAAAGTCTAACTAAAAACAACAAATGTTGGTGAGGATGCAGATAAAGGGGAACAGTTTTATACTGCTGTGGGAGTGCAAATTAGTGTAACCTTTATGAAAAGCAGTATGGAAATTACTCAAAATATTGAATATGGAAATCCCATCATCCCATTTGTGAGTACCCAAAAGTTACAAAAATACTAATTTGTAGAGATACATACACCCCCATGCTTATTATAATACTATTTGCAGTAGACAAGAACTGGAAATTACTTAAGTGACCATCATCAGATGAGTGCGTAAAGATAATACACACATATTCACACACACAGGAATAACACACAGCCCTTAAAAATATGAAATCTTATCATTTGAATCAACATGGATGAAACTATCTGAAATAAATTAAAAAATGGATACCAAATGATCTCACTCATATGTGGAACGTGAAGATACAAAACAACGGAACAGACTAAACAAAACCAACCCTTGGACGTTGGCAATAGAACTGAGGTTACCAGTAGGGAAGGGCACAGGGGGCAGGGCCAAGTGGTGGCAGGGTCCATGGACAATGGTGAAGAACTCTTGGTAATTTGAAGAACCCTTGGCAGGGTTATTAACATAGATTTGAAAAATGAGGAACCCATACATATGGGTTTACATTATTTTGTAAAACAAAGTTACCTCAACAAATATTAAATTTTTTTTAAATTTCTGAGGATTGAAACCATACAGAAAATGTTTTCTGGCCATAGTAAAACTAAACTAGATATCAATAGCAGAACATCCCAAATATTCAGAAATTAGGTAACACAAATCTAAATAGCCAATGGATCAAGAAAATATTCAAATAATTGGAAAAAGATTTTGACCTAAATAACAGTTTTGAAAACAGAAACATTGAAACAAAATAAAATATACAACAGAGGAAAATCATCAAGAACAAAGTTGATAATTTCTAGAGATTAAAATTTATAATCCTCCAGCAAGACTGGAGAGTGCAGTGTGCCCAATGATAGCAAGATATTAATATGTTATATTAATATGTTATATATTAATACATAATTTTAAAGAATAAAAAAATAAGCAATTACTATTAACAACTTTATGCCATTATTTTGACAATGTAAATAAAATGGACAAATTTCTTGAAAAATGAACTTGCCAAAACTGACCCAAGAATAAACTTAACATTGGAATCATCCTACATCTCTTGTGAAAATTGAATGCATATTAAAAATCAAAGAAAATCCCACACCCAAATGACTGGTAAATTTTTCCAACCACTCAAAGATGAAATAATGGAATCCTACATAAAATTTTCTAGAGAATAGAAAAAGAAGAAACTTCAAAATTAAAAAAATAAGTCCAGCTTAACTTTGGTAGCCAAACTTGAAAAGAACAGCACAAGAAAATTACAGGTCAATATAGTTAACATAGATACAAACAATCCTAAATAGATATGATCAAACTGAATCAATGACATATTAATCAGATAATACACCATGACCAAATAGGTTTTATTTCATAAATACAGCGTGAGTTTAACATTCAAGAATCAAAATAATTCACCCAATTCCCATGATCTCAAGAAATAGAAAAAGGATTAATAAAAATTCAAGAATTTTTCATGATTAAAAACTCAGAAAAACAGAAGATAATTTCCTTAATTGTACAAAGACTATTTACAAAAATCTATAGAAAACATCAAACTTAATGGCAAAATATTAAACACCCTTAAGATCAGGAGCAAGACAAGGAGGCCCACTATCCATCACCTCTTTTCAAAATGTTACCAGGGGCTCCAGCCAGTGAACTAAGAAAAGAGAATTAAAACATAAATATTGAAATGGAGCAAACAAAAACCGCCCTTACAGAACACATGTGTAAAATACTCAAAAGGATCTAAAATTATTAAATTTAATAAGTAAATTTAGTAGTCATTGGATTATAGATCAATATTAAAAATCATTTCTGTATCAGCAAGAAGCAATTAAAAGATGAAGAAAGAAAACCAACAGCATTTACAGTTGCTTTAGAAATAGAAACTAACATGGAGAAAATTATGTAGGACCTCCACAAAAAAATTATAAAATATTGTCAAGAGAAATGAAAACATACCGAAATGAAGGAAGGGACTCAATGTGGAAACATGTCAATTCTCCCCAAATCAAATAAAAAAAATTTTTTAATGGATTGTGCCTTTGATATCATGTCTGAGAAGTCTTTATCTCAGTCTGGATTATCAAGATTTTCCTGTGTATTTTCTTCTTGATATTTTATACTTCATCTTTTATGTTTAGACATGTGATTCACTTTGAGTCAATTTTTGTATAATGGATATTGTTTAATTTGGATAAAATCTCCCCTGCAATATGCATACTAAATATCCCAATACAATTTGTTGTTAAAGACAGTAACTCAAATTGTTTTTGCACTTATGTCAAAATTCATTTGGTGCATCCCATTTCAGTCCTGCATGCACACAGAATGGAAGTTATTATTCCTAACATTGCAACACGATAAAATGATGGATAAATTAAAAAACAACAACTTCTTTAGACCCAACAGAGAAGCGAGGTCAAAGGGCAGACCTCCACCCTGAAATCTGTGGATAGATTTGAGAGCATACAGAGAATCACAGCCAGTATCGCATACCCAGAGAAGACACTGCTTGAGCAATGAACTAGTAGGACAATTAAATAGGAATTTTGATGAATTACTAGGGAGTGAGTATGGATTAACTTGAGACTGATTTGGGCTCAGTCCTACCACTCCCACCACAGTTTCATAGGTTTTACCACCATGAACCTCACCAGGTTTTAAAAGAAAGAACCAAGAAAATTCCTTCATGTTTTTGGCAGGAGCAAGAGAAAAAAAAAATTTTTTTTTAAAAAGGAAAGCTATAGGCAGAAATGAAGGTAAGTAAGTAGGCAAGCCGGCAGGAAAAGAGAGAAGGAAGAACCATTTTATTTATTTTATTTAGTTGTTCATCTTGGTTGTCCCCGCTGACCTGGGACTTGAACCAGAGTCTTTGAGATGTATGTGAACTGCAGCCAGCCAGAGGTGGTGTATCCAAAAGCTACTCTGCCAGGGTGTGCCAAGAAATCTGTTTTGAAATACACCCCAACAGTTTACCACATCAAAGACCTGCCCTTCAGGGGAAAAAACTTTATCAGAGACTTTCTACCTTGGAGAAGGAAAATCAGGCCGCTGAAAACTAAAAGACTGAGATTTATTCATAAGATTCTAAAATGCTTCACATCCTCCCAACACCATCATCACAAAGGGGTTCCGGTATAACAGAAAGACCGGTATCAACTCCACTTGAGGGACAGCTCTTAGGGAAACCCAAATACAGCAGGAGAGGAGGGAAGAAAGGAAATGAGAGGAAACTGAAGCCGCTGGCACCCTATGGCTTCAACAAATATTAAACACAACCCAACTCCCAGGAAGTTAACATAAATCCTCACACTAACACGACTTATTTACATCATTTACTGTTTTCTTGTTCGGCTTCAACAAAAAACATTATAAGGCATGCTAAGAAGTTAAGAATAAAGACATTCCAAAGAGATAAAGCAAATATCTGAACCAGTCTTAGATAAGAAAATGGTTTGGGAATCATTAATAGGCAATTTTAAGTAACTATGCTTATTCTATTATAAGCTCTAATGGGAAAAGTAGAACATTTGCAACAATTAATGGGTAATTTAAGTAAATGGAAACTCTATGAAAGAACCACAGATAAATGTTAGAAATAAACACTAACAGAAATAAAGAATACCTATGATTGGCTTATTATTAAACTAGGACATAATCAAGGAAAATAAACTTGAATATATGTCATTGGAAACTTTCCAAACTAAAATGCAGAGGGAAAAAAAAAAAACAGAACATGTTTTTTAAATATCTCAGAAATACGGAGCAATTATAGAGATTGTAAACTATGTAATTGGAACATCAGAAGGAAAAGAGAAAAGATCAGGAGAAATATTTGAGGTAATAATGTCAGAAAATTTTCCAAAATTAATGATGTATACCAAACCACAGGAAGCTCAAGTAACACCAAGCAGGACAAATACCAAAAAAACAAAACAAAAGCAAAAACAACACATATAGGGATGTCATATCCAAATGCAGAAAAACAGAGACAGAAAGAAAATCCTGAAAGAAACCTGAGTTTAGAAATAAAGATAGGTAGGTAGGCAGACAGACAGACAGATAGGCAGATTTACTTACAGAGAAACCAGCATAAGATTTCCATCTTAAGTGATGTAAAGCAAGTGACAGTGTTTACATACTTCTTCCAAAAACATTTTAAAAGCAGGCAGAAACTGCATCAATTTTATGGGAATGATAATATTTATAGCATCCCAGAGGTCGCTGCAGAATGACAGGAAGGTTCTGTGGGATTGTACATGCTCTTTTCAGATTCTTTCCCCATTACTGCAGCATCCTTAAAGCTGGGCCTCAGGAGGCAGCAGTTTTAACAGTATGTCAGCCCATGTTCCCAATGTGGAACTGTTTCCTTGGTTCTAACGGGAGCAAAACAGATCTTATTTGTAAATTGTTGTGCATTTCTATTGCAATCTGCATGGGGATGACCTCAGTAACTGATACAAGACACTCCAGTCTTGTTTTACCAAACACAGATCCCAGGCCAAAAGACTGAAAACACTAGAAGCCAAATTAACTAACCTCTCAGGCATCTGGGCAAAATATTATAGTCCAAAAACACAATAGACTTCCTAAGGCTAAGAGAGTTTCCCTAGGAAACTAGAATATTCTAAAAAAAAACCCATGTATACTGGGTAATTTAGAAAGTAAATCATGTACAAAGATACTGCAAGCTGGATTAAAAGGGGAAGGAGGGGCCAAGCATAGAGACAAATTACGAAGACTGGGAGAGTTCCTAGAATTCAAGAAATGTCTGTCAAAACACTAGCTGCATACAAATTAAGAAATGAATACTTCAGAGACCTCCTAAACAAGGAACCCAGTCTTTTAAAATACTAGCTTGGGAAAGTCAACAAAGACAACTGTGCACTACAACAGCCAAAAGCTAAATCAAATACCCAACAAATCCTGGGGGTGGAGGGAAGATCTGATTTCCAGAGTTACCACAGTGTAATAGTTAAATGATCAATTTTGTGATAGAGAACTTACTAAGCACTTAAAAACATCTGCCTTAAACATGCTCACAGAGCCTATGGAAAACATGAACAAACAACTAGGGAATATGATGTATGAGCAAAATAAAATACTAATAAAGAGACACTATTATTTTTAAAGTACCAAGCAGATACATTGGACCTTAAAAATACAATAACTGACTTTTAAAATTTTCTAGAGTAGTTAAATAGTGGATTTGAGCAGGTAGGCAGAAGTAGTGAGAAGAAAGAATCCATGAATTTGAAGATAAGATCATTGAAAAAAATCATGTCTGAGGAACAGGAAAAAAAAGAATGAAGATAAACAAAAGGAGTGTAAGGACCTTGTGGGACACATGAATTATACAAACATTCATGTTAGGAGAATCACAGAATAAGATTAAAAGGGAAAGAAAGAATATTTGAAGAAATGAATGTCTTGAAACTCCTCAAATTTTATGAAACACAAAAACCTAAATATACAGGCTCAACGAACTCAAAGTGAGATAACTTCAAAGAGATCCACATTAAGAGACATTATAATTCAACCGTTGAAAACTGAAGACAGAGAATCTTGAAATCAAGAGAGAACGAACTCATTGTGAACAAGGGATCACAGTAGAATTAACAGCTGATATCTCATTATATACCATGGAAGACAGATAACTGGGACGACATATTTAAAGTGCTAACAGAAAGAAATTGTCAACTGAGATTTTTGTATCTGGTATTAGTGTCCTTCAAAAATAGAAAAATTAAGACATTACCAGATTAAAAAATCTGAGGTCTCTTGTCACCACTTAGAGTACTCCAAAAAGTATTAAAAGGAATTCTGCAGTTAAAATGAAAGAAAATAAACATTAACTCAATATAAATAAATAAAGATCTCCAATAAAGGCATAACAGAGTCTAGTATAAAAAAGAAAAGATTGCTGCATTTTTCATTTGTTATCCCACTTTTTATTCTTATAGGATTGAAAATACAAATAAATAAAAATTAATGTAAAAATCTATGTTACTGGGCACATAATCTATAAAGATGTAATTTCTGACAATGTAAAGAGGCGAGAATGGAAATGTATATATTTTTGAAATTAATTTAGTACCAACTCAAAATAATTACTTTAAATTTAGGATGTTAAATGTAAACCCTTTGGTAACCACAAATAAAATATCTACAGAAAATCCCATATTGCTTGTGGGAATATGAATTATTACAGCTTCTGTGGAAAACAGTCTTATTATTTCCTCAAAAATTAAACAGAATTACCATATGATCCAGAAATTCCACTCCTAGGTAAATATCTACAAGACTTGAAAACAGTGACTCAAATAGATACTTGTACATAAATGTTCATTATAACATTAATCACAATTGCCAAACAACTCAAGTGTCTACCAGTATATGTATGTATGTGTATATACATACATAAAATATTATTCAGTCATAAAAAGGAATGGATTTCTGCTACATGATACAACATAGATAAACTTTATAAGCATAATGCTAAGTGAAGAAGCCAGTCACAAAAGGACACATATTGTATAACTATTTACCAGAATATTTATAATAGGCACCAGAATAGAGATAGAAAGTAGATTAGAGATTATCAGGGGTTGAAGAGGAGGAGGAATGTGGAACTAGTCCTTAATGGTTGCAGTTTCTATTTGAGAGTGATGAAAATTTTGGAAATAGATAGTTGTAATGATTGCACAGCATTGTGCACGTGACTAATGTCACTGGATTGGACACTTTAAAATAGTTAAATTAGAATATTTACATGTTGTTATATATTTTGTATCACAATTGAAAAGAACTGAAGCCTGAGGGTGAAATTGTAAGATAACCACTTTGGCATCTTCTTAAAATCAACATATCTCTACCAGTTGATATAGTTATTCTATTTCTATGAATTTACCTGAAAGAAAATGTATGTCCACATAAAGGATTGTACACACAGTCCACAGCAGCATTCTCTGTAATAGCCCAAAGTTTGAATCAACCCAAATGTCCATAAACACATAACTGTATGAACAAACTGTAATATAGTCATACAATGAACTTCTACTCAGCAATTAAAAAGGATGAAGTATGCAGTGATGTGGATGAATTGCAAACCATCTATGCTTAGTTAAAAGATGAGGGTGAGTACATACTGAATGATGCCATTTACATAAAACTCCAGAAAATGTGCATAAAACTGACAGCAGATGGGTGATTTCATGTTGATGAAAGAGGTAGGGAGGGCTGGTGTAAGGGTCTATAAGAGTAACAGGAGATTTTTCAGAATATGAAAGTATTCACTACTAAGTTCAGCGATGGCTTCATGAGCATACATATGGTCAATTCTTACCAAATGGGACACGTAAAATATGTACTACTTATTTTATGTCAATTACACCTTAGTAAAACTACTTTTTCACTCTCCCCAAAGAATTACCTCTGATTTCACATAAGAAATCATATAAGCAAGAAAAGAATGAAGTGGAATATGTAGTACGGAAAGAAAAAACCACCCCACTAATTCTATACCCTTTGACACCATCTTTCAAAACTGCAGAAGAAGTGAAAATGTTCCTAGATACACTGGTTGATGGGAGCGTAAGTTGCAGTATGGAGAAGCCAACAAAAAAAAATTGAGAATGGAAATCTCATACACTCCTACCATTCCAATTCTCGATATTTACCAAAAAAACTCACAAAAACAATGCTTCACAGATAAATGTGCTCCCATGTTTATTGCAGCAAAATGTACAATAACCAAGAATTGCAAACCACCTAAAATCTCCATCTACAGATAAATGGATAAAGATGTAGTATGTATACACAATGGAATACTACATAGCTACTTATAATAAAATCCTGCAGAAAATGGAGATAGAAGATATATTCCTCAACTAAATAAAGATCATACACAACAAACCCACAGCCAACAGCATCAAAAGTGAAAAATTGAAAGCATTTCCTCTAAGATTAGGAACAAGGCAAGGCTGTCCACTCTCACCACTGCTATTCAACATTGTACTGGAGGTCTTAGTCAGAGCAATTAGGCAAGAAAAAGAAAAGGAATCCAAATTGGAAAGGAGGAAGTAAATTTCTCATTATTTGCAGACAACATGATTGTATATATTGAAAACCCTAAAAACTCTGTCAAAAAATTACTAGAACTAATCAACAAATACAGTAAAGTGGCAAGCTACAAAGTCAATGTACAAAAATCCATCACATTCTTACATGCAAACAACACGCTAGAAGAAAATGAAATGAAGAAAATCACATTATTTAAAATAGAAAGTAAAAAGGAACAAATATCTTGGAATATAGTTAACAAGGGAGGTGAAAGATCTATTAAAAAAAACTGTAAGTCCTTCTTAAAAGAAATAGAGGAGGATAAAAGAGATGGAAAGACATCCCCTACTAATGGTTGGGAAGAATCAATATCATCAAAATGACCATTTTACCTAAAGCACTATACAGATTTAATGCAATCCCCATTAAAATCCCTTGGGCTTATTTCCAGGAAATAGAACAAAAAAAATCTTTAAATTTATATGGAGCAATAAAAGACCCCAAATAGCCAAAGAAATCATTAGAAAAAAGAATGAATCTGGAGGGGTTACACTGCCAGACTTTGAACTACATTATAAAGCAATAGTGATCAAAACGGTATGGTACTAGAATAATAACAGATCACTTGAATAGAACAGAATCACCAGAAACTGACCCACTCACATACAGTCAATCTACAACAAAGGAGCCAAAAGCATAGGATGGAAAAAGGAAAGTCTCTTCAACAAATGGTGTTGGGAAAACTGGACAGTCACATGCAAAAGAATGAAGCTAGACCACTCTTTAACACCATTCACATAAATTAACTCAAAATGGATTAGAGATTTGGACATAAGACCAGAAACCATAAAGTTCTTAAGATAACATAGGAAAGACTTTCCATGACATCAGTTGTAGAGAAGTCTTTGGGAACTCAACTCTACCATCAAGGGAAACAAAAAGAAAAATAAACAACTGGGATTACATCAAACTAAGGAGCTTCTTCACAACAAAAGAAAACATCTCCAAAACCAAAAGGAAACCTACTAACTGGGAGAAGATATTTGCATTCGATATTTCCAACAAAGGCTTAATTAATATCTAAAATATACAAAGAACTCATAAAACTCAACAACAGAAGAACACGCGATCCAATCGAAAAATGGGAGAGGAATTGGAGAGACACTTTTCTGAAGAGGATATACAGATGACCAACAGGCACATGAAATTATGTTCCTACTTGGCTGGCTGTCAGGGAAATGCAAATTAAAAAAACAATGAGATGTCATCTTACACCTGAAAGACTGTCTATTACCCAAAAGTCTGGAAACAAAAAATGCTGGTGAGGATGTGGAGAAAAAGGAACTCTTGCACTGTTGGTGGGAGTGAAAATTAGTACAACCCCTATGGAGAACAGTTTGGAGATTCTTCAAAAAACTAAAGATGGAAATTCCATATGATCCCGTCATTCCACTTCTGGGCATCTACCCAAAAGATACAAAAGAACCCATTCTCAGAGATGTATGTATCTCCATGTTTATTGCAGCCCTATTCACAATAGCTAAAAACTGGAAATTACCTAAGTGCCCAACATCGGATGAATGGATAAAGAAGATGTGGTCCATATATACAATGGAATACTACACAGCCCTTAGAAGAGATGAAACCCTGTCATTTGAATCAACATGGATGGAACTAGAGGGGATTATGCTGAGTGAAACAAGTCAAAAGAAGAAAGACATACCAGATGACCTCACTCATAGGTGGAATGTGAATAGACAAAAGAACAGGTGAAACAACCAACCCTGAAACATTTGCAGCAGAACTGAGGTCACCAAAAGGGAATGAGGTGAGTGGGGGCAAATGGTGGTGGAGCCCACTGGACAATGAGGAAGAACACATGGTGATTTTGTGGAGGGCAGGGTGTGTTGAAATATATCTAAGAAATGGAGAGTCTATACAAAGGACATTATTTTAATGTCTAGAACAATTACTACAATAAAAAAATTTAAATAAAAAATAAATAAAATGCTTCTTCCTTCTCTTCTTGCCTGCCTGCCTCTGCATATCTTCATTCAGGCCTGCAACTTTCCTTAAAAAAAAGTTCTTAAAAGCTAAGAGAATTTGCCTCTAGTAGGCATTCCCTGTGAAAAATGTTTAAAGAAATTCTTCAGAGAGAAGAACTACATGGCTCAGAAACCCAGATCTACATCAAAGAGGTTATTAAGAGGATTAAATGAAGGTAAAATCAAATCCTTTATTATTCTTAAATGATTTGATAACTGCTCAAAGTAATAATAAAAAATTCAGTGATGATAGCATATGAATAGGTGAAATTAATAATAATAATGAAATAAGGAATTTGGAAGGAAGAATTAGGAATACTCTATTCTATGGCACCTGCGTTATCTGTGATACAATACAGTGTTATTTGAAAGTGGATTCAGATTAGTCAGAAATGTGTACTTCAAACTCAAGAACAATCACTAAAATATTTTAAAAAGTAAGTATAATTGATAAGCCAAGAGAAGAGGAAAGTGGAATGATAAAAATGCTTAAAGCCAGAGAAAGCAGAAAAAGAGGGGAAGCTTTCAAAAAAGAGAAACAAAGAAGGGCAAAAAGTGCAAAATAGTTCCAAAGTCCTTGTCTCCAGAGAGAGAAATAAACATCACTTTCCTTGCCATTTACCACAGTTATCCTTGTGTGACCCCTCTAATTTAGTAATTGATTAAGAACCAGATTAAAATTTTCATCAAGGTACCCAGCACACAGTCACACAATAAACATTTACTGAAAACAAAATCTATTAGACTGGAAATCTAACTTGATAAAATGACAAAAAAATAGTTAGGAAAGAAATTCCTTATGAACCCAAGAAGTTTATTAATTCTGAGCACAAACCCGAAGGAAACCAGATTCACAGGATTTTGGTGGCTCAAAAGGAAACCTACTGCACACGCTCTGTCCATCCACCCTTCAGAACAGCTGGTGTGATGAAGCAGCACTGCGGGAACCGGGGATGACAACACTGCTGGGACCTACCAGAGAAAAAGCCACGAACATTTCATAGAGCCACCTTTACACTAACTATCAAAAGATAAATTGACAACTACTCAGAATCCTTGCTTGTCCCTTCACTAGGCAGATCAGATAAGAATGACATGCGTTAGGCTCTTTCCCTCCTCCTAGCCTCTGGGCTCCAGATCTGATGTAGTTACAGCAATGGGATCCCCTGAAAGAGCTTCATTTATAATGTTTAAGGGGACAGTTGTTCACTGTGCTGGGTCCTGGCATAGCTGCTGACATACCTGGGGGCTGTTCTCTGCTTACACAGGGACCTAGTCAAGGACCAGTGAAGGGAGAGTATGAAATGAATTTTCTGGCACACCCTGATAGCCCTGTATGAAGTTGTTTTTATTTATATTTTATAGCTCTTTATTTCATAATAAAGGATTTGGTGTGTATTTATTACATGATTTAAAAAAAAACAAACAACTTCTTGGGAGTCAGTTAAAAAGATATTTCATTCCACTAATAAGAACCCCCCCACCCCCACCCCATAAGCAGTCCATACAGCTTACACTATTTGGTTTCGGAAATTCTGACTTGGACTGCCGACCGCGAACAACTCTCAGTTGATGGATCTTGGGTTGGTGGAGATCTTTTTTTTTTTTTTTTTTTGTGCCTACAGATGTGTCCTCCCAGCATTGGATGCCAGGAGGAGGCCAGACATTGTTCAATGTTTCCAAGGTGGGATCTGTGAATGTGGATCTGAACACATTTAAACTCCACTGGTAAGGCAAGGGCAAGTGGCGACCTGGGGTTCATTTCTTGCTCCACGACTCATTAGCTGGGCCATATTATTTCTCTTCAATACTCTTCCATTCCTCGTCTATCTCCAGTAATACCTCTCATGGCATCTGCTGCAGATCCTTTTTGTGAAGATTAAATGACACACTTCCTGTGTATGCAGCAGAGTGAGCTTCCTCCAGAGCAGCCATTGCTGTGCTCAGTGTCCAAGGACAGAGGAGCAAGTCCTCTGGGCTACAGGTCTGCAGACAGAACCATCTGTGAGTAGAGCTGGGAAGCACTCATTAATGCTAAGTTAGGAGACACAGGGTCCCATAGGAGAAATGGCCCGAGTCCGCCCTGAACCCAGGGTTTCCTCTTGGCCCTACTAACAGGAAGTAAAGGCACAGCAGCCCACTTAAACTTGAAAGAGTGTCACTCTGTGGGCCCCAGGGCTTTTCTCTGTGTTGGACAGATCCGGGGGTCCCTGGGAAGCCCATCCACCTTTCCACAGGCTTCCACATCAAAAAATGGAGGGAATGGAGGTATAGATCATGGAGCCAGAGGCGTCATCATTCAGAAACAGCCCACCATGTATGATATTGTGATTTATAAGAAATAAGTATTTGGTCATTCAGATGAACAAAACACATGTCTCAAACACATCTGGTCTGCTTCCACAGTTCCTGACTCACAGCTTCCGAAACCCTTGGAATTTCCTTTGGAGAGGAAGTCGAAGGTGGGGGTGTTGGTTGTCAGAGGAACCAACCACATGATCTGAGGCCTGAACTTTCAGTCCCACCCCTGACCCGTGACCTCCCCAAAGGGAGAGGGTAGAGGTTGTGTTCAATCACCGATGTCTAGTGATCTTTAATCAGTCACACCTCTATAATGAGGTCTCAAAAGAAACCCAAGAGGACAGTTTGGAGAGCTTCCGAGTTGGGGAACACATGCAGGTTTGAGAACGGTTCCCCTTGAGATGTGTGGGAGCCCTGAGCCCTTTCCACACATCTTGCCATGTGAATCTCGTCCATCTGGCTGTTCCTGAGTTAAATTCTTTTGTAATAAATACATAGTCGAGTGAGTAAACGGGTTTCCTAAGTTCTGTGAGTTGCTCTAGCTAGTGAATTGAGCTTGAGGAGGGAGTTCTGGGAAGCTAGTTCATAGACTGCCGCTCAGAAGCACAGATGACAACCCTAACTCTTGTCATCTGAAGAGAAGGGTGGTATCCACTTCCGGTCATAGGTATAAACCCTTAACCTATGGACTCTGATGCTGTCTTCACATTGGAAGTGTCAGAAGTGAGGTGAATTTTCAAACACCCTGATGGGAACTACTGGTTGATGTGGGGCTTCCATGCACTCGCACAGGAACGGGGTCCAGGAACCCCCATTCACCATGTAGTTACAATCTTGAGAAGAGATTGATTCTCTTGGCCATCGATAAATTTGTGAACCCACGTAAAAAGCAAAAGCAAGAGCCTGTGACAATCATCAGGGAAAACAGAGACAATGAGTATTTACCTTGAATTCTTCAGACTTGTCAGGTATGATCTGTCACACATGATCTTGACAGTCTTCTCCTGGCTAGGCCAGGTCCAGGCTGCTCTGCAGCCTCGGCCATGGAAGGAGCGGGGTTGACCTGAGGAGGGAGCCCTTGAGTCCCCATAGCAGACAAAGAGCCCTCTAGTCATGTTTAGCCTGGAGACTCAGATTTTAAGATTTGTCATCCTTTTGGGCCTGATGATCAGCTTTGTGAGTTCATTTCTTGACGCACTTTACTGAGTATGTGCGTGTATCTCACATTACACTGCAATCTCCAGAGATCTGCCTTGTCTGAAATTTATAAATAGCAACTCTGTTTAACAGGAGGAAAAATAAACCTGAAATATCACCAGGTCAGCTTCCTAAATATCCTCTTGCTCCTCAACTATATCTCATATCAGAGACCTTTTCTCAACACCTCTGTGCACTTTCAACACGTGACTGAAGCCTCCAGGGCAGCAGAGTCCCAGGGGAGAGACAATCCACATCTGGGTGTACTCACACCTGAGCCCTAGTACTTGTGTGTCTGCTTTATTTCACTGCCTTTTATATTTGACACTTAGCTTATTCATTTCCAATCTTTATTCTTTAATAAGGTGCATTCAATGATACAACTTTCAAAACACTATCTGAACTGCACCCCGCACACTTTGATAATGCAGTATTTTAAAGGTTATGCAGCTCTAAATGCTTTTGGAAATTTCTACCATAATTGCAGTTTTGAGTCATGAGTTATAGATCAGTTATCAGATTTCAAATGATATTTGTCTAGTTATTTTATGATCTCTCTGATTTAAAGATATTTTGATCAGAGAATGCTTTCTGTCTGTTATGAATTCTTTGGAATTTGTCATCAGAATTTTTATGATTTTTTTTTCATTATGTTTGAGAAAAACACGAATTCTCTAATTGCTGGGTGCAGTGGTTTTTATACTATTATTTTGATGACTTTTTTTTGATGACTGCACTTACCACTCCATTATTTTCATCTACTAATTTGACAGTTCCCATTATCTTATTGTTACCCCTAGAAACTTGAATACACATATTTCACTTAAAAAGTCATTAACTTTATTCTTTTTTTTTTTTTTTAAAGTAAGAACTTCTACTTTGATATATAGTCTCTATCTCACAGGTTATTTTTGCCTAACAGATCAGTTCTATCTGCTTTTTAACCCCATGACTCAGACTGTATTGTTATTGCTTCACAGTTCTTGTACGGATTCTCCCCGTTTCACCCCATGTCCTACTGCATCTCAGAGTTCTTTCCTTCAGGAACTGTTGCCCTTCTAAAAGACATTCAACTTTCAGAAATTTCTCTAGCAATGTCTGCTCAAAGCAAACTACTTTTTGATTTTGTGAAATGTCTTTGATTCTAAAAATTGACTAGACAAAATTATGTTTTATCAAGATATTGGTGACACTATTTCACTGTTTTTCTGTTGTTTCTATTGAGAAATCAATTGTTGTTAAATTGTTGTTCCAGGTGATTACAGGTGATCTATCTGTCCTTCCTGGGTGTGTGTCTGTAATTCACTATGCTATGTTGGGTGTAGATTCTCTCATTCATCCTGCTTAAAATATTTTGAATTTATTACATCTGAGTACTATCTTTTATTAATTCTGGGAATTTCCCAGATATTGCATTTTTTTTAACGTGGCATTTTGGAAATAACCCATTTTCTCATTCTAGAAGCCTATTAAAAATATAATAGGTCTTTCTACACTACTCTCACCCTTTCATCCTTCCCATCTCATCCCCCACTTGTGCAGATGTATTTTCATCTGAGTCCTTCTGCAGAGCAAATTTATGTTTCCTTCTTCCATACTGAAAGTTGTCATCATATGGGGCCACTGATTTCTATTTCTTCTTACTCTGCAGATTTGCATAGAATAAATTTCAATCCAAGATCCTATGATCCAGGACAGATTTTTTTTCCTCCACCCAGAGCGGAGATGGACATGATGGGCAGATGTAATGTTTTACCTTCTCACAGGGTGGTCCCCTTCGTTCAGGTTTTCAGTACAGCTGCCCACACTGTAGAAACCTGGAGTATGGACTCTCTGTTAGGGTGCTGGCTTCAACCCTTCACCCTGAGGTAGTCCAGTGTTTCACAATCCCATTTGCTCTTCTGCTGTCACAACTGGTTTGCTTTTTGTTTGTGGGGTAAGGTTAGGAGAGGGTGAGAGAAAGGGCTGGGATATGCTGGGACGTTTTCCTTTTCTTGCGATGCCAGCAGTGTATATAAAAGTATTTGTCATGGTGCACCCTGGTGTAGTAGCGGTTAGGTCCTCTACCTCTGGCTGGTGCAGTCCACATACATCCCATGGACCTGGGGTTCGTGTCCTGGGGAAGGGTTGGCGGGGACAACAAGATGATCAACTAAATAACGAAATAGCCAAATAAAATGAATAAATGCTTTTTCCTCCTCTCCCTGTCTGCTTGCATGCATACTCACCTTCATTCCCACTGTTATCTTTCCTTAAATAAAAATAAAAACAAAAACCATGTTTGCTGTGTTTCCTCTGGCCTCTAGTGGCTCTGCTGCAGGAGGTCTCTTCATAAATTCTATTTGCTGCACAACAGGCAATGAGTCTCCATGGGGTTCTCAACCTCACCAAACACTCTGCGAAAGAAACCCTGAACCACCAAACTTTAGGCCTCGTTGTTTAGGGGACCCCAATTTCTCCTGTGAGTTCTCCTGTAGGGTCTCTGAGGGTCATTTCTGCTCAGAGCTGCCCCAACACCCCCACGGGGCTCCCTCACCTGTGCGGTTCCAAGCGCAGCTGGGAAAGGCTGCTGGCCGGAGCTTCAGCTCTGTCATTTGTAGCAATGGGACCCATCAAGTTACCTCAACTCCGTAAGTCTGTTTACCCATCTGCCAAGTGAAAATGAGAATAAAATCTTCCAAACTGCCAGCTTCTGCTGGGACAATTGGCAGAGAATACAGACCTTGCATTGGTGACTCTTGGGACATGGGATCAAATCACAATCTTCATCCTCCTCAATACAATGTAAAAATATTACTGTGTCAATTTACAATCAAGGTCATCATCCCACTTTCCAGGAAGTAGTGAGGCAAGAAGAAATCAGACATATCTGTTAGATGCCCAACCTCAGTCGGGATCAGCCCTGGGGCTGCTGTGGGTCAGAGGGTATTTTAAACTGTTCCTGGGACCTCAGCTCAAAGACCACAGCTTGACTGGCCTACCGGAAACCAGGTGGGGTCATTCTGGAAAGTCAGACCCTGCCTCCTCCTTATTTCTTACATAGGGAAACCAGGACCCCAAGAGGTCAATCAGCTTGTTGGATGTCAGTTACTGGAGGTCCTGGGACTGAACACAGGACTCTGTAGTGCCCTCTGAGGCCTCCCTTCCTTCTCTACAAAAGCATGCTCTTCCATTTGTTCATTAGAAAGCATATACTTAACCCATTTAGTGGGAGAAAGAATTCAACATAAATTTTGTTTTGATTTGTATACATCACTATGCATGTTTTATATAAATGTAATCAGACTGCAGAATGAATATTGTATTATTTTCCACGTAGAGTCTAACTATGCTTGATGAATGATTTAGGACTGCTCTAGCTGCAACTGATATAAAATCACTTAAGCTAAAAAAGAACTCTTGCCTCACCTGACTGGAGGACTTGGGCTTCAGGTAGGGTGGGTCCAGGTATTCAAAGGATGCCATTAGGGAACTGTGATTCTATAAACGTTGGGAGTGCTTTCTTCCCTCCCCTTTGGCTTTCTCTTCCGGCCCAAGTGCTCTCTCCAGCCCGGCCACATTACATTGTCGCAACCACAAGTCTACAGGCAAGAAAAGGCTTCTCCTCAGTAGATGCAGTGATTTCTGAGTTTCGCCTCTTGACTTGGCCTGGGCTTCCTGGGGCACAGAACACTGATTTGACAGAGCCACCAGGTGCCGCTCCCGAGGACAGAGGTGTCCCCCAGGGAAGACTGCGTGGCTTGGAAAAGGTCATGATTCCTAAAGGAAAATAAAGGTGTTGTCGTCAGAAGCAATGGGACTAGAAGAGGGACAGAGAAAAATGCCTGCCTGCAACACTGCTATCCTAACAGCCTGGTGGGTGGCCACACGAGCTCCTTCCAGAGAACCAGCAGCTCTGGGTTCCAGTACTACATCTGCCTCCCTGTGACGCCTGGACCAGTGTCTTAACCTAACTTTGCCTCTGTTTCCTCATCTGTAAAGTTGAGGCAGCAACAGTGCTTGCTCATGGGGGTGTTATGAGGATTAAGCGAGCTACTAATACATGAAAAGAAATCTCTATCAGCCCCCAGCACACGTGAAACATCCAATGCACATGAGCTTTTCACTATTATGAATATAGAAATTTTTACTCTTACAAGTAGCATTGCTAAAAGAAAACAAAAAATAATCCCCAGAACATTTAACTTCAAAAATTTTAATTTCTATGTATTTCCTAAGAAGACATTCCTGTAAGTGGCACTGCCTGGCCAAAGGTCCGGCTGGGTTTATAGTCTAGTTATTTATTGCCAGATAACTCGGCAGTGCAACGCCAACTCAGTGTCATGGCAGAGTGAACTCCGACCCTCTGGTCTAGTCTGGAGCGAGGCTTTCCTTAAAGGACCCAACAGTAGAACCGGAGCACACACCCTGCAGAGAGCAGCTGGGGCTGGCGGTGTCCGTCGGTTCCCACATGGTGCCCCTGCACTGATGCTGTGTCATCTCTGACCTACGTCCCATCTTGCCTCTGTTTTCTGGTGCTCACGTGCCTATCTTGTGCTCTTTCCCTCTCTCATGTTGTCAAGCTGCTGGAGACACAGCAGGTCCTTGAATAACGTCAACTCATCCAATGTTGATTTGTTGTGACAATGATGAGAAAGAAAAAAATAACCAATTAGGTGTGCCCCGGTGGAGCAGTGGTTAGGTCAATCACCTCTGAAGGGTGCAAAGCACATACCACTGGATTCGAGTTCCAGGTTCGGGGGGAGACAACCAGTGTGAACTACTAAATACAAATAAAATGCTTCTTCCTCCTCTCTCTTCCTATCTGTCTGCCTGCTCGTCTTCGCTCCTGACTGTGCCTTTCCTTTAAAAAATGTCAGTCCCTGGCACGACAGTTCTCTGTGTGGATTCAGCAGGCCTAACCATGTCTGCGTCTATTTTTTCAAAAGATGAGTGCGGGAGGGTCGCTGACTTGTCTCCACTGTCCCAAGAGCAAGTGTGGCTGTGAGTACACCTGTGATGGAAGTGTGTCCAGGGTGGGGTCCCGCCTTGCACCCTGAGCTGCTGAGAGACTCTGGGTACCCTCAACCCTGACTTGGAATAAGTGGGTTGGTTAACGAGTGAATGAATGAGCACAAATGACTGCTGAGTTAGACGTATTTGGGGTCTTTATTGAGAAGTCTGGTGATGTCTTTGTGACCAGACATCTGACATAGGAACTGAACTCCTGTTTCTATCAGCCTGTGGACTGCTGGTTTTGTTTGTTCTATGTGGGTTTGCTTAAATTTCTAAGAACCTGTTGAAGTTAAGTGAGGATTGCCTGTTCTCCTAAACCCATGATTTTTTCTTACCTTAAGCAACAAAAAGCCTCTAACCTCTTTTAATATTTTAAATCTAGGCTCTGGGAACAAAGGCTACAAAGCTAAAGTGAAACCTCTGAATTCAAGAGTAGCTGCCCTAGAGGCAGGTGAGCAGGCCCGGGAGTGCCTCCCAGCTCCTGGGGATGGACTCCAATTAAACCTGATGCAGGGGTGGGAGAGGAAAGATTCCTCTAACCTCAGCAGAGCTACTCCCAGCTCTCTGGGCCTCATAGCTTGGACCTCTGTGTCTTTCCTGCTGTCTCTCCTCTCACCTGTCCCTCTGGTCTTGATGGGGCCCAGGATTCGGGCCTTACCTCTTGCTTCTTGCTGGTGCTGGGGGACCCCACCTCTCCCTCATTTGACTCCCAATTCTGTGCAGATAATCCTAACCACCTACTCATATGTTCCAGGTACTTTCCAACGTACGCTGTGAACAGTCACCAGTAACACATGGACTTGTCACACCTGACTATCCGAGTCAAGACCACTGCCCTGAGCTCCATGTCCTTCCTTCCAGACACCCAACTGACCCCTGGCTGGATGTGCCATGGGCCAGTCTCAGCAACATGTCTGAAGTGGAACCCACCTCCTTCCCCAAATCTGTTTCTTCCTCATCTCTGCCTCAGTGAGTGGCATCACTGTCCCAGCCAGGGATCCAAGCCCCAAACAGGACTTCAGTCCTGACTCTCCAGGGCCAGGCTTATACCTGTCTCTCTGTGCTCAGGCCCCTGCAGCCACTCCAGGGAGTCATGCAACCCACTGTCCCCAATCCAAATTCAAGTACCACTGGGGGAACCTCTCTTTAGAGCAAGTTTCTACTGACCTCTCACCTGACTTAAGGACTCAGCTAATACCCAATCCCTACTTCCTGTTAAAGGGGCTTTTCTGGCCCCGGGCACACATGGCAGCAGCCTCCCCTTCTGCAGCTGTCCTGTCGAAGCCATTCTCCCAGGAGCCTGCACAGCTGCAGCAGCGCCCCCCTGGAGGGCCGAGCTCTGAAACAACCCATGACTCAGGCCCCACTGTGAGCCCTGAGGGAGGTCACAGGCCATGTGGTGATGAGGGAGCTCAACACCCAGGGCTCCAGGAACTGTGGGTCTGTCACGGATGCCACTGTGGAAACCATGGAGCCACAGCGCAAGGTTCCCAAGGTGGATGGAAGATAGCTGAACCCAAGAGGCCATCTCAAGAGAAGACTCTCAAAGATCTGGTGCCCACATACCTGTGAAAAAGTCTTTTGATGGTGGCAGTAAAGGAGACACTGAAGAACATCGCCTAAGACATTATCTTGAGCAGTATAGGAAAAGTGAAGTGACTGAGATTGTGACAGAGCTAGGCAGAGCCGAGAAGACAGGCTTTACTTTCATAACCTTTGATGACAATGATTCTGTAGACAAGACTGTCATTTCAGAGAAGAAAACTTGGCTTATCTGAGAGCCATGAGTTACCACCATCAAGAGCACTTCCTTCTGTGGATTTTGAGGATGATCACTGGTGCTAGATGAGGTTGGAGAACACCTCTGAGGGCTCAGAGTTTGGGCCAACTAGGGAGCCCTTCTGTGTGAAGACATCCAGGCGGTGTCACCTGTGTTCCTGGCGAATGTAGACAAAGCTGGTCACTGTATCCAGCCCGCAATGGAAGGTCGTTTGGTGGTGTCAAATCCCTTCTTGGGCACGGGATGTCAGGACAGGACTACAGACAACGAGGCTAAGGAAACTGGTCTTTCTTCAATGTTCCTGAGGTCAAGGCTTTTGGTATTCAAATTCTGTCTTTCTGTTAAAAAAAGCTGGCCTTCTGAGTAAGGCATTCCAAGCACCCAGCATGTCAAGGATAAAGGTTCTAGAAGTAATAACTGAAATGAATAGAAAGAATCTACACATGGAAAGATGACACACACACACACACACACACACAAAGGAATTTTGAAGATGCTTCTGAAATAGACGTGCAAGGATATGTCTCAGAACCTGAAGAGATCTGCCTTGGAGAGACCCCAAAAAGGGCCTCAGAAGAGACTAGAGAGGATAACTTTGAGAAAGGTCTGAGGTGCCCTAGAGAGGAGTGGTGGAGGAGGCTGGCCCCAAGAAGGTCTGGGGAGATGTCCCAGAAAGAGAATCTGAAGGCGGCTCTGAAAAGCAGTTTGAAAATGGTGCCAAAAAGGAGAAGAAAATGGTGTCAAAAGAGAAGAAAATCATTCTGAAAAACCAGGATTAGAAGACAATGGCTTCCAAAGTGAAGATTCAGATGAGAAAGAAGACGCCTAAGGAAAAGTATTTGGTGATGCTTCTGATGGAGAAGAAAGATGCAGAGGGAAAGGGTTTGAAGAGCTGGGGGAGGGGAGGAGATGCAGGCGAAGATGATGATTCTAACACGGTATTTGATGAGGATGGTCCAGAGAAGCTACGACAAGTCTGATGGGAAGGGAACCATGGGAGGATCTGGGAATGCTATGGAAAGGGCCCTAGTCAGCAGGCAGCTGCTCTGTCTCCAGCATTGACAAGAAAAAGGGGGAGGATTACTTAATCCCTTTTATGGCTTTATGGACACCTATCCCTCCACCTGTGTCCATGTGTTACACAAACACATACGAGCACAGTGACAGGATGCTGTGGCACGAATGCTTGGAAATTCGCATTGCAACCACTACTCTAAGTTGCAGTAGATATGAAATGGCCATTTAATGAAAACTTTAGAGCTACAATGCAAGTTGAAAAAGGAAAAAAAAAGAAGATGGATTAATTCCAAACACAGCATTAAAATGCTAGCTAAGAAAAGATGAACTTTCCTAGAGGAAAAACAGTAACTCTTCAAGTTGAGTCATGAAATAAAGCAAAATGAAGAAATGAACAAATCCAGCTCCATGCCAAGAGAAGTAAAGGGAAACAATGCTGCCCACACAGGCTGAAGATGGGGAGAAGGGCAGTTAGAAAATCAATGATCTGGGTGGATAATGGTGTCTGTTCAGAAGGGAATTCGACACAACCAGCGGACAACGGAAATGTCGGGTCTGTCTTTATGAGCCCCTGGAAATGCTCCGTCGCGCACACCATGAAATAGATCCATTTCATTCTGCTTTTGTTTTATTTCATCATCTTCCCTTTGCGTGTGCTTATGTTCAACGGTGTCATCCATGTGATGTGTGCATAGCACACACTGTCACTGTTCAAAGTACCAGGGCGGGGTGCAGTCAATGGGCTCCTCTTCCCAGATGGTTTTCAGCCTCTGGGCCCAGGCTGCCTCCATTCCCTTTCTTTCTTCTTCTGACACCATCTCAGGAGCAAAGCTGATTTGAGGAGCAAGGACTTTAAATCCACAGAAGTGCAAGACACCGTGCTACACCAGAGAGAGAGAGAGAGAGAGAACTGGCTGGAAGACACACCTTTATATATCTTTCTGTGAAATAATTAAAAGGGAGTGTGGTATGAAACTTCAAAACAATAAAATATCATGGATGCTATTGGGCTGCTGCCAACAGCGAGGCTACCCAAAACTTTAGGACACGGCCTTCAGAAGCAAGGTAAAGGGCTTTGAGCCATCGGAAGCTTCCAATCCTCTTCTGATCTCTGAGATTACTGATCTATAATCTTGCCCCTCACTCAGATGCCAGCTTCATGGCTTTGATTGCTTAAGTGAGCTACGGTGCATTCATACAATGGATTTTTCCTAGGTGAGATTATTCTAGCTATAAAGCATCCCTGTGGAAGTCTGCTCAAGATATGTGTTAAATGGAAACAAGATGTGAAGCAGTATTTGTGGTATACCATCTATGCAAAAGCAAAACAAAACAAATACCTAATACTAAAAAGTATAAATGTAGGAATATGCATGGACCACAGGAAAATACTTTTTTTGCACACCCTTGTGACTCAGGCAACTAAGGTACATGTAAATACCTTTACAGGCCATGTAAAGTCCAAGGAGCCGGGTTTGAGACCCGGGGTCAGGGAAAGTGGGAAAAAAGTAATTATATTTAACAGGGGGATTAAAAGGGTTTTTATTTTTATATTGCAGAGTCTCACTGTTTATACAATATTGATTTCTGCCAGCTGAAGAACTATACAAATATTTTTTAGAACAGGAAGAACTTAAGCTTGGCTGGCAGCCGATGGAGGAGGAAGTTCAGGCTTGTAAGTGATCATTTTCCTAGGCAGAGGATCTGTAAATGGAATCTCCCGGCTCCTCCTTGCAAAGACTACCGCTGAAGGAGAAATACCACTCTCCTCCTTCCGCATCCTCCCCTTAAAACCCTCACTTCACCCTGGTCGGTTCTCCCAGGGTGGGTGGGAGTGAGGGGCTCGCACAGCTTACATCCCTCTCACATGGGACCTCTCCCGATGACAATGGGGACTAGCAGCTCAAACCAGGCTGCTGGGCCTCCAGGGATGCTGTACTGCATGTGGTTAGTCCCCTTTCTCACTACCCCTCACTGGGGCGCTTTGTAAACAACATCCCACCTGCCTGAACATGCCTGCCCGCACTCCTTCCCCCTGGCAGATGTTCGTCCTCCGCTACCCCTCTGGGCCCAGCGACAACCAGCAGCAAAGGAGAGCTGTCCCTAGGACAGGTGTCCCTGGGCCTGCGTCTTGGGTGTCTGCACTGGAGAGTGGACTCTGGGGAGAGACATGGGCTCCATGACCCCTCACCTGTGGCAGGCATGAAGCTATGAGGCGGCCAGGAATCCTGGGTCCAGGCACCTGTCGCAGGGCTTGAAGCACTGCCCATGCCAGGGTGGACAGCTTCCACCTTCTTGCGCAGACACCAGGCTAACGAGGTCCACTCAAACAATTTCAAAGGCTATCTTCATAATCCCTGTTTTTCCTACCGGCCAACCTTTCTGGGCTGCTAAGTGAAAAATCAGACAGGGCCAGAGAGTACCATTTCCTGCATCAGGTTTCAGGTTCTGGTCCCACCTTAAATCTACCTGGGGAGCTGCAGGGGAGCGGGGGTGCGAGGGTACCTGGAGAGGCCACAGAAAGTAGCGAGCGTCCCCACTGACCCCGGTCTTGGTGTACATGCTGGCTGTACCACCTGTGGTTAAGGAGAGGAGGGCCAGCTTGTTCTGTGGGGAGAAAGAAATACATCTATGAAGACTCCACGAGGAAAAACAAATGCTGCTGTGACTTCGGGATGAACACACGAAGCACGCCCAGTAACAGTGACAGCTCTATCCAGCCCGAAGCGGGAAGGGGACAGCCAGAGGGGAGGGACTGAGGGGACAGCGCTGATCCTCTCAGACTTCAGGCACCTGTTTCAGTGACACCAGATGAGACTGGTCCGGGTGGGGCACTGGCCTCAGCTGGGGTTGGGGGGCAGCTGTGAGGATGAATAAGCAGCCGGGGGCCTGGCACAGGGACCATTCAGGCACCGCAGCATTACATCACGGTCTAACATGGATCTTTGTAACTTAGTGTTTCCTTACATGTGCTTATTTTCTGAGGCTTTCAGAATTATTATTATTACTATTTTTAATTTAAGGAAAGGTGCAGGCAGGAAATGAAGGCAAGTAGGCAGGTAGGCAGGGAGAGGAGGAAGCATTTATTTTATTGACTTAGTCATTTTGGTTGTTGCCCCTGGTCCCAGGCCATGGAACTAGTTCCTTGGGATGTATGTGGACTGTGTTAGTAGGAGGTGGCTGACTTAACCATTAAGCTACCAGCACATGCCAGGTTTTTAGAATTTAAAAAATAATTTTAGTGAGAATTTCATAGCTGCCTTGCACTGTGCATCTGGCAGGTTCCATGAATACTGACCCTCAATATGGGTGTCACCCTGCTTTTCAAGGCAAGAATGCAGCTCAGAGTGAGGACAGGGATAAGCTCAGAGTCTGGAGCCAGAGCTGACCCTTGGGGCCACTCCACCCTCCCCACACCAGCCCCAATCCTTGTGGCCAAGTCAGCCATGGGCAGATGTTTCCCTTGCTGGACAAAAAGTCCACGACTTCAGAAATGATGCTTTTCACTTCTGTGCACAGCACATGGGGCTTTGCATATGGTAGGTGCTCAATAAACACTGGTTTAAAAAGAGCAAATGAGAAATGCAACGTGATGAGATGCCTCCACCCCCACCTCTAGGGGACCTTTATCCCAGAGAACGTACCTTGAGAAAACCGGCGTCATAGAATCCTGGGAGGTCGAAGGCAAAGCCCTGGCAGAGCACACGGTCCATCCAGCCCTTCAGGATGGCAGGCACGCTGAACCAGTACAGTGGGAACTGGACACCAGAGAGACAGACTTCATGACACGGGTTTTGTTTTAGTCTTTCTGGGGACTCAGAAGGAACCCTGCATCCTCCTGGGCAGGTGAGTGTCCCACGGGGGCAGCAGGAGTGGGGCCATGTCTTCCAGTGGCCAAGAAGTGCAGTGTGGGTGTGATGGGTGGGGAGGGGTAGCTCTGACAAGGGCCTGGTGACTCTATGTCCCCAGTGACAGGGCCTTGAAGCTGGTCCCCGAGCAGGCAGGGAGGTACTGGGGCGCTGCTGGACACTAGCTCTGTGTGACAGCACCTGGGACCCACCTAATGGGAGACAAGGGGAAGAGTGTGGAAAACCTTGCCCCTTCCCATGCCTGCGTGTGAACTGCAGACATCTGGAGTCAGACCAAGTCAGGTTCCAAGAACTGCCAATTTTGACACTAACTAAAGTCTTATCCTCAATTTCAGAGCAGAGCAAGAGCTGCCTTGTTCCCAGAGAAGCCCTAACATCAGTGAAACAAGATGAGGAGACTGTTAGGAAGGTGAGAGGAAGCCTCCTCCCTATGCTTTCACTGTGACTAACTCAGGACTTGGCATGGAAATCCCGGCTCCAGATGCTGGCGAGTTACCTGACCCCTCTGTGCCTCCTTGGCTTGATTTGCAAGTTGGTCTGCTCCTAGCTCCTATCTCAGTGGTGAGGATTCAAAGACATCAGTGTCCAGAAAAGAAAACATGCTCACTGACTGTTAAGCAATGTCAACAGCAACAGCAGCAGAAAATTTTACTGGTGCTGGATGAGAAAAATAAACTTACAATGCAGACCCTCTGGGCAAAGCATCAGAGGAGGGGAGGTGTGGGGAGAAGAGATGTAAAATGGGAGTGAGATAAAATTATTCTACAAAGACCAGGCCATGACTCACTTCAGTCACTGGATTAAATGAGTAGAGAATAGGGGTGCACGTGCTACTGACCCCAGGAAGACTGTGTTGAGCCTGGTTCTGGTGGCCTTGTGCCCTGGCTGCCAGGGCCTGTCTTGTTCAGTCCTTACCCAGCAATGTGACAAACCCCAGTCACCGTGCCCTCAGCCCACAAATATCCACTCAAGTGCCATGAGGATGGAGAATGTGAAACGCTAGGCCCAGAGCCTACAACAGGTGTCTGGGTAAGTGGATGTGGGGGCACAGAGGTCAACCTGAGTGGACAGTGGGGACACAGAGGTCAGCCTGAGTGGACAGTGGGGGCACAGAGGTCAGCCTGAGTGGACAGTGGGGGCACAGAGGTCAGCCTGAGTGGACAGTGGGGGCACAGAGGAAAGCCTGAGTGAGCAGCAGAGGAGATGTTAACACCCCGTCGCCCATGCAGGTAACTCAAGAAGGGCCTGCGCATTTGCCTATCTGGACATGTTATTTCATCTGGAACCTGGTCACCCCCTCCCTCCCCGCACCACACACAGTGGGTGCAGCGCCCACCAGGAGAATGAAGGGCTTGTCTCCCACACTCTGCTCCCACAAGCAGGGTTGGAAACAACCCGAACCTATTGGTCCATCTTGGGGTATGATCCTGAGCCTGCATGGAGTATAACCCCTGATGCTGCTGAGAGCACCACTGTGTGTGGCCTGTGTGAGGCATGGAGACCCCCAGCTCTACTCTCTCCATACCCTATCTCCCCTGGGTCCCAGAAGGCCCATGTGACCAGGGGCCTTTGAACAAATTCCCCCTTAAGGCAGGAGTTGCACTTGGCCTGAATTACCTTGATAGACACTTGTATAGACAAATCTGGTTTTCACAAATTCCCTGCATGTCTGTGGTAGGAATCAGAGGGGAGGAAGACAACAGATCTGCATGATCCAGGTGTTTCTTGGACCACTGGGTTAAAGGGAAGACCCTAACCATTTACTGGGGTAAGGATTTTGAAAGAATGAAACTGGTTACCCAGATCTCTGTATACAACTAGACACAGAAAAGTGTGCTGACACGCTAAAAACACTAACATCTCTTATAGGAGCAAGAAACTCAGTATCTGAATGGAGTCTGTACATAGAGCTAATTCAGTATGTTATTTAGAGGGAAGACAAACCTGAAATATCACTAAATCCGCTTCTTGGACCTTCTTCTGCTCGTTGATTATGTCATGGGTCAGAGATCGCCTCTTGCAGGCCTCGTAGGCTTCTACCCCGTAACTGAAGAACTCAGGGTTAGAGAGGGCACCTGGAGGGGAAGAGGCCAGGTGCTCACTGTCAGGTGAGGGTGCCCGTCCCAGCCCAGTCAATCCCACCAGTGTTGGGGGTCACCTGGACGCCCCAATGCCTGTCATAAGACATGTACTGAGGTCCGAGCAGGTGCTGGGTCCTGGGGTCAGACTCTGGTAATAAAGAGTGGCAGCTGCTGTCCTTACCATCAAATGATTCAACATCCAGTAGAAATAGATAAAGTCAAATGATTAATACACAAATGTTTTTAGAGCTCCGTCTCATGTTGTGGCCAGATTGGCCTCAGAGCCCAACCAGGATGCATGAGGCCTGACCCTGGCATGTGGATTCAGTGCAGCTGTGGACCAAGGGGCTGGGACCTGCTCTGCTTGGTGGGTTAGCAACTGTGTCCCCAGGGACCAGCCTTGAGAACAGGGTTATGTAGATGGAACAAGAGTTCATTAGTCAGCCTGGGGCACTGGAGGGAGGAGGATGCTCTTTGCAAAAGAGGCAGAGAGGGCAGGTGTCTGACAGCCACCAGACTCACACCCGAGGGCCAGGAGGGCTGAGGGGACTAGAGAGCTGGACCAGGTCTTGTAAGTCTTGCTAAGGAGCGTACAGTTTTCCAGCATGCAGTTCTGTAGGGAAAAATAAAGGTTCCAGTCTGGGTTTGGAAAAGCTCTCTGTCTGTCACAGCAGAGATCTGAGGACAGGCCTGGTGGGGGAGGGAAGTGTGCAGCAGCAGAGGGTGGGAAGAAGTGTTTGGGGGCTTGAACTTACAACTCTACCTACAATTACTGCAAGGAAAGAAAAGTTATTTTTATCTACCTTGTTAATCAGGTTCCTGTCACCCAACACCATTCATCCCTAGGCATTAATCAGTGTGAACAACAGGTGACAGTTTCAGAGAGCTCCCTACATAGAAGGTGCTATGCTTGACCCTGTTACTCTACCATTTCCGACCTACAGAGGGAACTGAGCCCTCAGGGGCTGTGATGTGTTCAGTGGCACAGGGGTCCTGAGAAGAAGCAGAGGTGGGCACCCAAGGCCCAGGTGTGAGTTTCAAGGGTCTGGGGAGGGGCAGATAAACTCCCAGCCTCACGAAGAAGAGCAGGAAGGGAAACATGATCAGTAATGTCTCCACAGGTTCATAATTTAAAAACCGATTTTTCATTTGAAAATAATTTAAAAATTACTTTTTTCAGTATCCTTTGATTTCTCTTTTAACTTACTTTTTACTTACTTATTTGATTTTCATTCAGAAAGTGCATACTGAATGCTTCCTGTATCAGGCTCTGCATGGATGGAAACCCTCAGAGGGTAAGGGCTATGGGGGGATCATGCTCCCTCCCTGGCACCATGTGTGAGCCAGGGCAGACGCCAGGGAGGCTGTGATAGTGGAATGTGCATGCACTAATTTTTCTAAGTACATTTAAAAAGTGAACACTGGCACACTCTGGTGGAGTAGCGGTTAAGTCAGCCACCTCCGAAGAAGCAAAGTCCATGTACATTCCAAGGATCCGGGTTCATGTTCCTGGTCCAGAGAAAACAACCAATGTGAACAACTAAATAAAAATAAAATAAAATGTCTCTTCCTTCTCTCTCTTCGTGCCTCCTTGCCAACTTGCCTTCATTCCTGCCTGCATTTAAATTTAAAAAAAAAGAGTGAATACCAAAGTAAAGATATCCAAATTTCACAGCAAAGTATGAGCGTTTTTCTATGCTGGGGTGTGGCCTTTCTAAGCAAGACAGGAAACTAAGAGCTATGAAATAATGATGCACAATTTGGAATAAAGGTGAGAACGAAGATAAATACAAGCGAACGGGGGACTGTAAGTGACAATGCTTATCATGAAGGGGCCACATCGTCATTAATTAACAGACTCAGATGGCTGAGTGAGTAAGCAGGTTGAGCAACAAAGGCCCCACTGACGTCTGTGTCTGTAACGTTTTCAAACTATCCGTGGGTTCTGTACCCTTGTCAATACTGGGGACATAATCTATAACAATCCACACCAAAAGCTTAGCTTGTTTGGCCCTGAGGTTGCCGTAGGACGGTGGGTTCATGTGAAAAGACCTCGTATGTTTTAACCCGTGTCCAGCTAAGTTTAAACATATTTTTTATAGTAAGCTTGTGTTACTTCATTCACATAAAACCCAGTGGCTCCCTAGCATAATATTCTGCATCCCCAGTCACTGCTCTGCTGCTCAATAAGTGAAAATAGTTGGTAGATTTTTTAAAAGGGGAGACATACAGAACAAGACAAGGATATTGGCTATTACCATTCCTAAATATTCCTGAATAGTCAATCTAAAGATCCAGTTAACACAGTTATAAATGGATGATGATGAGAAGTGTAAGTGCTGGAAAAGTGGAGGTGAGGTTATCATCATGTGTGTACGACTAGACTGCACATAGGCGAGGCCCAGAGATTCAGCCCAAAACTCCCACAGACAGTAAAAAGATCTGTAGTGGCTAGACAGACACACACACACACACACACACACACACACACACACACAACCTTGTCACACAGAGAAACAAAACCCACTTAACAAGAATAATGCAAGATCTGTAGGACAAAAGCTGTTAACAGACCTAGAGGAATAGAAGACATGAGCAAATGAAAAGTCACAATGTCCTCTTGGACAGAAAGAATCATTATCATAAAAGGTCAGTTCTTAAGTTCATCTGAAAATTTAATGTAACCTCAATAACAATATCATCCAGGTACCTGGTGAATCTGGAGAGTTAATTCTAAAGATTTTATGATGTTCAATAAAAACAGCTAAATAAAATAGAAAACAGAAATGAGATATCTAACGGGTATTAAATTTTATTATTTGTCACAATTATTAAAGCCATATAGTACTGAGTGACAACTGGCTAGAGAAACACACACACCCAGCAAGAAGTGGGTCTAACATCTGTGGGACTTTGGCTGTCAGAGAAGCGGCATTTTAGATCAGGGAAAACAGCTGGATCTGCAATAAGTACTGATAAGACAACAGGGCAGGTACCTGGGACAATGGGACAAACACCTCACTCCATCACCAGTATAAATCTTAAATAGATACAATATTTAAATTTAAAAAGTGGAATTTGTCAAATACTAGAAGAAGTTATATAACACCCAAAAAATAACTTTAGTGTTTATATAATACAAAATAGAGATGTCATAGAAAGACAGATCAAAAGTTAGCATAGTTGAAGTAAATAAAATCCTGCACAGAAAAGCAACAGCATAAATAAAATAAAAACTGACAGAAAGTACACCAAGTCTGCCACCTCCAGCTGGCACAAGCCATATACTTTCCAAGGATTCACGGATTCATGACTGAGGGAAGGGGAAACAACCAAGATGAACAACTAAATAAAACAAATACAGTGCTTCTTCCTCCTCTCTCTCCCTGCCTGCACCATTCTTAAAACAAAACAAAACAAGAACAAAAAAATAAATAAATAAAAGAATAATAAAACATTTTTAGGTAAAACATGTATTTGTAATTTAGATTTCATTGCTAGACTAATATTTCTCAATATATAAAAAGGGATCTTTAAAATCAGTAAGAAAAAGACCAAAGATAATTCACAGGATAAAAACCCCACTATATTTTACTAAAATATTAATATAAGTATTGCTAAATATTTTAAATGTTAATGCAAACACAAATATTTAAATACCAAAGTATTTAGAAAGTGTCTTCAAAATAGCATACTGTATACCTTATGTATATAGAATCTTTGTCACTATATCTCAGTAAAGCTGAGGAAAATGCTTAAAATATGAAGATAATAAAGCTCACTTGTAATGATAGGCAAATTTGAACTATATCAGGAGATTATTTTTCACCTGTCAGACTGGTAATTATAAAAAGTTAGTCCATTCATTGCTCACAGAGAGGAAAAGGAGTCGGTGCAAAATGGGTGTAACTGGTACAACACTTATGAAAAGGAATCTGATATTAACTGTGAAAGCTAAAAATGTACATTTCTTCTGAGCAGGAATTCCACTCCAGATATGCTTGCATATGTAAGAAAGCATGTATGTCCATGGATATTCACTGCAGCACGGTTTAGTGCAGTGGAAGACGAAAAAGCACCTACACTGTCCTTCAGCAGAGGACTGCTTAACCATGGCACCTGCGAACAATGGCAGAGAAAAAGAAAACATGGGCATGCAAAACATGGGGCAGTTTGCTACCATTTCTTTTTCTTTTTTTTTTAAGCAGAGTAAAACGAAAACTATACATATATTTGCTTTTGACAGCACAGACTATCTCTGGGAGGATATAAAGAAAGCGGGTAATGCTGGTTACTGCAGGGGCAGAGAACACAGGCAGCTGAGGGACAGGGGCAGGAAAGACTCACACAGTAGATTTTTCTAACTTGAGGCTTGTCCATGACGTGTACTGATTAGCATTTTTTTCTACCAGTCATTTTTTAATTTAAAAAACATAAAGAGGAAAAACTTGAAAATAAATAGAGAATCCATCCCTTGACTCACCTGTGATATCTTTCCTTGTGGCCCTCGGCTCAAAGTCCATGGCATACAGGTCAGAGACAGTGACCAGGCAGCCTTGTTGGCACAGCTCATCCACAGCCACTTTTTTCAGGGATCCATTGAAAGACCTGGGCTCTTGGTGTGCATAGACAATGAGCACTTTCTTACCTAAAGCAGGAGATGAAACCATTTCTCTTGATGGGCAATTCCACTTTGTCAAAATTCAGTGAGGATTACGATGAAAATGAAATGTATCCATGTGTCATTGTGGTGGAAGCTATGAAATACTGCCCTTTTCAATGAGTGACCTTCATTGAAATAATGAGTCATTTTTCATCCAGTTACATCACAGCCCACTATTACTGGGTTTTTGAATACACAAATATGCAACAGGTCAAAATAAGATTCCTCAAGAAAAACACAGATGTCTTCTTTAAAAACCCTATCTTGGTTAGCTTCTATGAGAGATGATCCTCTATTAAGCCCTGTTTCCTAAAGTCAAAATAAACCACCACCATAACTAATCTTTCAGGTAGCCCTACATTGGCAGTTGTTAGCTACTGACACATAGTTCTGCTTCTTCCTCCTCTAGGTGTGTTGAGATTTAACACAACCAAAAAATGAGGAACTGGGCCTCTAGACCCCTGTGGGGAAGGCAGGAGCTATGTGAGCCTCTTTGGTGGTGAGGCTGATGAGGCAGGTGTTACAGGTGTTGGAGGGTCATGAACTCCACCAGCCTCTGAAGCCATGCTTTCTTCCTTCATAGATTCTGTGTGGACTCGGGTAGATGGCACCGTATGAAAAACCTGAGCTCACTTCCTCCCATGGACACACCAAACAGCCTCCACATGGAGCTGACTAGGAACTGAGGATCTCACCCTCATCAACAGACAGAGGGATACAGGAGAGGACAGATGAGGCAGCGTGCAGCTGGACCACTGATGGGAAGGAGCATCTTCTCTGGGTCCCATATCGGGCAATCAACTCCAAGGATCTGCACTGGACAGAACCCTTCTCCCTCAAATCTATCACTGAAAACTCACAGGACTAAGCCCAGGAAAAGCAAGGGACTCTGGGAAACAGCAATTCCTTCGAAGGGCATACATGGGATCAACAGCCCTGGGGACCAGCAGAAGTGGCAGTCTGAAAAATGAATTATAGGTAAGCCTTGGTATTAAGCTTGTACCCAGGGCACAGCCCACATACAGCCCAAGAACCCAGTATTGGGGGCTTGGGACAGGAGTGGGGTGGGGTGGGGACAATTAAATTGAAAACTAACTAAGTGAAATGCTTCTTCCTTCTCTCATTTAATTCCCGCCTCCTTTCCTCTTTAAAGAAAGAAAACAAATTATGATACTGTGTACCTGAACCCTATGTAATGTTATGACACGATGTTATTTCAAAACAAATTGAAAAAGACAGAAAAATGCAGGGACTGTGTATGAACAAGTTTCATGTACTAAGCTGGAGTGACTGCTCAGTTAGCATAGACCACCTGGAAATGACTCTGAAAAAAGGCATCCTCGGGTGCTGTGCTTATGACATACTCCCTTCACCTATCTGGCAAGAGTGGTTGTGCACTCTTTCTCACTATAGGGAGAAGATTATGTATTGATTTCTTCTGGGAGGCAGTTTTTGTGATCTGCCCAAATTTGCCCTGGTAGCATTCAAAACCTAAATGCTTAAAGTCTTAAGGTGTTCTGTTTAGGACCTTAAGTGGAAAACGCAGATATTTGTTTGAAGCAAACAATTGCGGGCTTTCAGCTATGTGTAAAGGTTGAATCATGAGTTAGATGAACAATGAAAATTTTATGTCAGCCTCTCAGATTCATTTGCTGTAAGGAAACTCTGCCTGGGGGTTTAATAGGATAATGGAGACAAATGAAACTACACCTGAGAGTAGTACCTGGAACCATTTTTAGTTGTCCGTCGAGGGTGGGGTGGGTGCACTTCTGGCATCTGGTGGAGACCAGGGATCTGACTATACATCCTACAGGACAGGACAGGACCAGACGGTCCCCACAGCACAGGTATATCTGGCTCTGAATGTCAGTAGTGCTGATGTTGAGAAACCTATTCTATAACATAATGTGTAAAATAAGGTTGATTTTTATGTTCTGAATTCAGAGGATTTTCATTTCGTTGAGAGAAAAAAAGAAGTGGCAGAATTTTGTGTGTGAGTGTGTGTGTGTATGAGCAAAGAAAAAGATGGGAGTCATACTGAATTTTTAACCATGATTATTTCTGAGGCTCATTCACTCAACCATTACTGAGCATCTACCATGTCCTGGGATCACTCCAGAGACTGAAGGCAAAGTATGGCCCTTCCTTTCAACAAACCTAGTGAGGTTGCAATGGACAATAAAACAAGTAAGAAAATACAAGGTAATTCCAAATAGCAATGCTATAAATGAAACAAGCTGTACATACCGTATTTTGCAGTGTCTAATGCACTCCCCTGTATAATGAACACCCGAGCTTTCAGGCCCAAACTTTTGGGAAAAAAATCTTTCATTTTAATTTTTTAACTTAAAATTTTATTTGTTTATATTTAGGTACTTGCTTTTTGTATTATAAAGGAAATTTAGCATTTTCTAACATTATGGTACTAAAATTTTATGTAACAAATAATTATAAAACTCAAGAACAGATATAAGGTACAAGAAATAAAGGAATTAAAAACATTTATATAGTACTACTCATGTATAATGAGCATCCTTATTTTCCCCTCACAAATTTAGGCAAAAATATATGCATTATATACAGCAGTATTTCAGTGTTGCTTGGCTTTTTTTTTTTTTTAAATAACAACGTACTCAATTTCTAATTAAAATTCTAATTTAAAAGATTTCACTCCCCTTGAGCAAATAGTCACCTGCCATGTTCTAAGGAAGATGGGATTTCCTCTTACTGCCAGGAGGCGGGCCTGCTGTTAAACCCTGGCCAGTTGGGCACCAGGCTTACAGGTGTGGTGGCTGTCTTCAGTGACTTCAACAACCTGGAAGAGAAAATGCACATTCAGGGAGGTGGGGAGACGTGACTGAGTCCATACACTGATTCTGGGACTCACCGCTGCTTCATGAAGGACATGCAAACATGTCACAAGAAAGAATTTTCCAGAGGCAAAGAATCCTCTGGAGAGGGCTCAGAGGAAAAAAACAACAAACCATGGTGGCAAAACCAATACTTTCTTTTCTTTTTTTGTAAACCTCTGCTAAGGTAGCCAGAGAAAAGAAGTCCAGGAAAAGGGACATCACACGGGCTGCAGGAGCCCTGACTCTTTTTTATCCCTCGCCACAGTTGTCCTCTCCAGATAAGCATGTAGTTCAATAGGCATGGGCATTGTTAAGAAACTCACAGCTACCACAGTCTGCAAAGCTCCAGCAAGGCAGCGAAGGAGAGCAGGCACAGAAGTCTGTCACCCTCACCCGACGGGTACAAGCTGGGCCCCAGTCTCAGCTCGGGCCAGTCAACTCCGAAATAACAGGCTTAGTTCTGGGGCAGACAGATGCCTCCTACAAACCCGCTCCCACCACCAGAAAAACCAGCTCCGTGTCCGTGACCAGGGCCACGCTCTGTCCACACCATCATTTGAATATATTAGTGCATCTTTACAGGAAAACAGAAATCAGGCATATCCACAGGTCTGAAGCAGTCTTAATTAGCGCTTTCGGGGTGCTCCGCGCCTCCAGTTGTCCAACCGCCCCAGAAAGGACTGAGCCCGCGCGATGCACAGAAGCTTGCCTTGAAGTGAGGGCCGGGAGCAGGGAATCGGCTGTCCTCAGAGTCCTCTCCAGCCCTGCAGTCGGCCACGCGCTGCACCCAGGACTGGCGCTCTCAAGCCCCGGGGTGCCCCGTCACCCTATGGCTCACCTTCCGAACTGTACGAACCCAGGACAGGTCAGACAGGATTAGGACCTTTGCCTGTGGGAGGGGAGATCTGCGTCAGCACCAAGTTCCAGCAGTTCCAGGTCGTGAACTGAAGTGGCACGCGGACCGTGCGGCTGCTCTGAGAGTCGCAGGACCAGCAGAGCCAAAGAGCCCGCGGGTCCTCCGCCCACGCCCTGCCACTCCTTCTAGGCCCCGCCCTGGAGCCCCGCTCCCATTCCGGCTCCGAGCCAACCGGAAACGAGCCACGCCCCTCGATCCCTGCACACCCCTCAAGGACAACCACGCCCACTGGAGGCCACTTGGCGCTGCTCCGCCCCGCCCACTCCCCCTGCTGGTCCTGCCTCTCCACGCCCGCTCTCCTCCCAGGCCTTGACTCAACCCTTCTAATCCCAAAAGCTCTTCTCCAGTCTCCGCGCTTTGCGCGGGTCCCTGCCCCCTGGCCACCGTCCGTGCTTCGCCCCTTCCCCTGGTATTGGGCCCCTACTCTGGTTGACTTTGTGCAGATGGCGGCCAGCAGGATGGACGTCTTGATGGCAAGAGGGGGCGCCCTCTCGCTTAAGCAGGTCTGCTGGTTAAAAAGTGAAGGTAACAATTAGCAGTGAAAAATTAATACTGAAGCACCCAAGAGCCTTGGCGAATTTCCAGAATGAAAAAAGCCAGTCTCAAAAGGTTTTAAACTGTATGATTCCATTTACTTAGCATTCTAGAAATGACCAGAGAAATGGAGAACAGATTGGTGGTTGCCGGGTCAGGAAGGGGGCGCGTGGCTCCCAACGGCAACAGTGATCTTCAGGAGATGAAAGAGTCCTGCATCTGACTGATCTATGTCGATATCCTGGTAAAGGGCACAACGGATGTCTGTTGGTCCTTATAACTGTATGCGAATGTACAATTTCTCTAAACGTTTAATTACTCAAACCACTCCCCCCAAAAAAACCCCCAGGTTTGAGACCCAGTCCATCCCTAAGAAGGTGGAAAGGCAGAGAGGTCTAGAAATGGAGCTTGAGGGTTTGTGTGTAGGGAAGAGATGCTGGTGAGCAGTTTGGGCTAAATGTCTTTTTCCAGCACCTTCTGCCTTGGGGCACAGTTCATTTGGTTCCCACCTATCATTATGACCTCCCCCAAGGATCCTCCCAAGCTATGCCTTGATTTCTGGTGTCTGGGAGGGTCCTATCCAAGCGATTGAACAGAAGGAAGGCTCCCCTTTGTTCCTAATGTTCCTACTAAAAATACATGCAGTTGTTTGTAGACTAGTGTGGGCCTGATGTGTTGCCGTTGATGTTTCCCTAAATAATCAGTGGTGAGAGGATAGCCTCTCTCTGAGATGCACTCATGCCAGCTGGGGTCAGATCCACACTGTGAGCCCAGGAGCTCCCGGAGGCAGTTTCATTAGATGACTCTTATCAGAGGGGAAAATACTTGGGGTATCTTTGAATGTACCAGAATGTTCCCATCAAGATGAAATTTGATTTTTCTTTCTAGTGCAACTCTTTTTCAAGATATCTTCAAATCCCCTTTGTGGCAAAGAAACTTCACAAAAGCAGGTGCAGGCCCTCTGGAATAATTCGACATATGGCGGGTAGCTCTACTGTCCAGCAGGAGGTGTATGGGTTTGTGCTGAGTTCTTGTAAGAAAAAAATACTTGACTGTGATGCAGCAGCACCACCTTGTGGCAGTGAGCAGAAATCACAGCGGTGGACTGAGCAACTTCCTCCTGGATTGGGGATGGGCATTGGCCTACCCTCGTTCCCTTGACCTTTTTGAATGATGTCACCTGCAGGAGTTGATTCCAGGAATATTCAATAGGAACTCTTCTGCACAAGGCAAATACCTTTTTGTTAATCTGGGATTGGAAGCTGAGAATTTATTGCAAACAAATGAGATTTGTATCCTGAGTTTAAGGAGATGGTGCTATTAAAACAAGACAGGCTGACCATATGCAAGGACTTCTAAAGTGAATCTGAGCATTGCGGGTAGCGACAAGTGCACGTGAGGCAGGAGTGGGTGGCCAGCATTGATGATTGCTCAACACCATGAACATATTTTCTGCCACTGAATTATGTACATTTTGGATGGCAAAATTGGGACGGGGTTATGTGCTGGTGACTAAGGGGAGGGAGGAGACAGAGCAATCCAAGCAGGAGCAGAGCAGCCAGGCCAGCAACATGTAAATTCTATGTGATGTCAAATGGCAATTGCATAGTAACAACATGTGGTCCAGTGAGATTTCATACAGTGGGTCAGGGCTGGTCAAGGAATTTTGGCACCTTAGGCAAATTTGGTGCCCCTATAAGCCTGTTCTAAATATCCTGCCTAAAATACCTGCCATTTTAACCATCCCAGTGCCAAAAATGTCTGATAACCTCCATGGTGCCTGAGATAACCTCCATTATGCCAGAGATAATTCCCGTAGTGCCAGAGATAAGCCCCACAGTACTTACCTGTGGTTCAACCCCACTGCAGCGTTCTTTGAAGAAACAGGCACATGAAGGGTGGGGTGGCTCCTCTTTCTTCACAGACAGCAGGAGCAGCAGCAGCGGCTGTAGCCTACTGTAGTCAGTACCAGCAAGGGCCATCTTTAATGCAGGCAAAAGGTGCAACTGCTTTTGGGTTCCCTTAACAGAATGAGTCTGGGGAAAATCAACTGCTCCTGTGGTCCCACATTAAAGATGGCCCTGCTTTATTAAAAATGGGACAAAATTGATATATTAAAATGATGGGACAATCAGGAATAGAAACAAAGTGGTACTGAAGCCTAGAGATAGATTAAAAAAAAAAAATGGTGTTGGGAAAACTGGACAGCCACATGCAAAAGAATGCAATTAGATTACTTTCTAACATAGCACACTAAAGTCAATTCAGAATGGATTGGAGACTTGGATGTAAGACCAGAGGCTATATAATATGAGGAAGAGGCACACTCTGGCTACTCAGGTATTAAGCCCATGCCTGGGAAACAGTCTACATGCAGTTCAAGGACTGGGCTTGCAGCCAGGATGAAGGAACAACTAAAATAAATAACTAAATAAATAAACAAACTTGTTCTTCCTCTTCTTTTATTCCTGCTTGCTGCCTGCCTGCCTTTCTCTCTCTCTCTCTCTCTCTCTCTCTCTCTCTCTCTCTCTCTCTCTCTCTCTCTCTCTCTCTCTCTCTTTCTGTCTGTCTATATATATATATGTATGTATATATGTATATACACATATATATGTACATATACACGTAAGTATGTGATTCTGTGTGTGTTTATATATGTGTGTATGTATATATACATATAGGCCATATACTCATTATATCATTCTTAGGGATATCCTTGAGGATTGACTTCCACTAGCAAGGGAGATGAAATAAAAACAAATGGAATTATATGAAACTCAAAATGGTTTGAACAGTGAAAGAAACTATCATAATGAAAACACAACCACTGATGTGGGGAGTTATTTGCACATCACACATCTAACAAGGGGTATACAAGATATACAAAGGACTCATACAACGCACCACCAACAACAACAAAAAAAAACACAAGAAATTACATACCTCAACAACAAAACAACACTCTCCCTGCCCAAAACAGGCAGAGGATCTCAATAGACATCCATTCTAAAAGGACATCCATATGGCCAACATGAAAAATGGGGACATGAAAAATGTTCTATATCACTCCTTGCTAGAGAAATGAATTTCATTCACAATGACATCCCATCTCATACCAGTGAGAATGACCTATATCAAAAAGACTAGAAACAACAAGTGTTGGAGATGATATGGAGAAAAAGGAAACCTCCTATTCTGTGGGACTATAAATTTGTACAAGCTTTTTGGAAAACAGTATGGAGATTCTGCCAAAAGTTAAAATAGAACTATTGTACAAGGGAGGTTCATCACTGACAATAAGCACAACCTTTGCAGATGGCAGATTCCCACTGCTCATTTCATCTCTTGCTGTGAAGAAAGGCGGGAATAGGGTTAGGCATTGTAGACAAGGGGAGGTAAGCCAGATAAACCTTCCTCTTCATCTTGTCTCATGTCTGTGCTTCTGATGAAAATGAGTATCAGGAGCTCCTAAAGGCTAATCAAAGTAGCTTGAACTTTTGGTTTATTTTGGTTTTATTTAATGACTTTTCTTTCCCTCTGCTAACAGCAGCATCCCCTTTCTCCAGGGAAAATAACTCTTCCTAATAACATAAAGCTACTTGTTTTTTAATGTGGTAAAATATAGATGACATAAAAGTGACCACCGAAACCACATAACTGAGTGGCAGAAGTTACACTCACAGTGATGTGAGTCATCACTGCTGGCCTCTCTCCTGCCCCGCGTGCACTTGTCACTGCCCCCACTGTTCAGACTTGATTCAAAACTCCTTGTATTTGTAATCCTCACTCTCTCTCCCAATTTTCTTCATGTCTTTTTGACTTCTTTGTGTCTATTCTGGCTCTTTTTTTCCTCTGTTTACTCTTATGTAAGGGCTGCCATGTCTCCCTGGCAAACACTCCTTGCCCCTTCATCCCGTGACAGGTCCAAACGTTTGCTGCCGACCTCCACACAGCCCTCTGATGCTGAGACCTCCCACTTGAACCTCTGGACCATAAGCAAAACAAAATTCATCTTCTTTTCCAAATGCACTTGCTTCGCCATTTCCCCAAATGTGCTTGCTGTCACAGCCATTCACCTGCTGGTCCACCCACTCCTCCAGCAACCCTCAGGTCCTGCCTGTCATCCCTCAGCAGCTCTCCCTTTTGTGCCCCATCCACTGGCACAGCCCGGGGCCAACAGTTGGTGTCTTTCATGTGAAGCACTGTAGCACATACACTGTCTCACGCCCACCCCCACATCCTTGACATATACCTCTGGTTATACGATCACACTGCTCAGCATTGTCCAGAGACTCTCCATGACTTGTAAGATGAAATAAAAACTGATTGGCATGATATGTGAGGCCCTTCATAGAGGTCCAGTCGAACAGCCTCATATTTAATGAAAGCATAGGAAGTGACTTCTGTCAGCACCTCCACAAAAGCAAGCCTTAGACCAGGGATTAAAGTTCAGCTCTCAGGCCAGTGTACTGCCTCTGGCACCACCACCCAGTGGAATGCATGAGATCCTCCAGATCGATAAGGAAAGCCCATGGATGAGCCTGACATGTGAGAAGTGTAGTACGTGACCAGGATGGACCCTCCACTAAGAAACAAAGGAATGACACAAGTTGAAGAAGACCACCAATAACTTCAAAGGACAATGTCACCTTGCCCAATCAGGAACTGAAACCTGGTCTGCCGACCTCCTCTCTCCATCCCTTTCCTTACCATGTGGGATTTTTCCTTAAAAACCCAGGCCTCTGACAAGGCAAACGGAGTCTTAGCCTCCCTTGGCTGGCTCCATCCTCTGTCTCTGCTCCCTGCTAATGGAACCCCAGCCTGCTTACTCCCTGCACCTGTCTGATATGTGGAGTGACCTGAACCCAGGGGGTCTGGACTTCCCTTGGTTGGCTCCATCCCTTTACCCTCTAATTAAATCTCTGCTTACTTACTCGCCTAACTTTATTGTGGGTTCTTTGAGCGACCCGAACCCACAACTTCTTTCCCCAAAGTTGTATTCTTTCGCAAGTTTCCCAACTCCTAGTTTGGAATACCCTCCTCCTTGGGGCCCTGCTTAGTGTACCCTCACTCTTCAGCTCTCAGTACAAGTGTTCAGGGTTCTGCAACAGGTGTTTTTGTTTTCTTTTGGCCCCCAAGCTAGTTACAGGTCTCAACCAGGTTCACACTTTAATAGCCCACGCCTTAGCTGCCAGAGACACAGAGGAGGAGGATTGTTACAATTTACTTTATTCCCAGCCAGACTTGCTGCTGCTGTTCCTTGTCTCTGGTACTCAGTGCCCTTAGACACTTACCTCCACATGTTTCATGGGTGGCATATCTGTACAAGGGAAATCTCTGCCTGTGCCCTCTTGCTGGGAAGACACCCAGTTCTCTCTTCCAGGAACTTCTGTCCCCATGGAGTTGGGGTTTTCCTCCAGGAAGGATGTGCTCACCAACCTGGGAGCTCTGTGAACCTTATACTTGGGGATTTTCTGGGTGTTTCCTCTCATAGGAGTGATTAACCATTAACTCCATTTCCAACCCATCTCCTTTCTCAAGAGAATGGGAGATGGGGCTGGAGATTCCAGGCTTCTCATTCTGTCTTGAGGTCTTTCCAGGAGTCCATCCAAAGTTATCCCATTAGAACAAATGACACTCCTATTACCGAGCAAACTCCTAAGGGTTTCAGGAGCCGGAGGTACAGAGACCAGTATGTATTTTGTCTGCCATCTAATATTATCTATCTGCTCTCACGAACCAGGGATGATGTCTTCTCTAATGATGTTGCCAGCCCTTGCTGTATCTGCTGTTCCACAGACGTGGGAAGAACGATTGACATTGTTAGTCCTTCCACCACCAGTGCTTGCCCAGGAATGCCAGGTGATTAGGTCACAAAAGTGCATGAGCAAACATCCACTAACACTCCAAAGGATCTAAAGGGCTTTGCCCATCACATTGCTTGTATGACACTCGGGATAAGAGCTCCCCACTGTCCTTTGTGAAGACCTCTGTGCCTTTGAAGTGGTGATGGTCTTGGGATGTGGAGAAGGCTCACGTACCAGGCGGTAGGTGCTAAGGGAGGAGGGAGGCTGTGGGATGACCAGGTGATATAGCCCTTCCCCTAATCTTCACCACTTTGCCCCTGAGGCTTGGCAAACAGTTACCTTTCTGATGAGAGATTGAGGTTCTCTGCCTCAGCACCTAGAAGGTGCTGGAACTGCTTACCTTTGTTTGGAAAAAAAAGCAAGCATTCTGATCCCCCATCACTGAGTAGTATAGGATAGGCTTCCCCCAAAATGTTCAGATAGGCTTTTTCCAAGATGTTCAAAAAGCAGGTTTTTCAAAAATACATGTCATAGTGGCATGTTTCTCTGGAGAAACTGTTACCATCACCTTGAAGAATAAAGATTACCCAGTCTTAGGGGCATCTCCAGAGACAACCTTTTCAACACAGAAACCTGCCCTAAGGCAGGAGAAATCTCCAGAGATCAGGCTTTGTCAGATGAAGTCATCTGTCCTGTGAAGACCTTTCCTTGCCCGCAGGGAACCCTTCCTAATCTTTAGCTGGGGATTTAAACCCTCAGTCTGTCTCATTGACTTTAGAAATTTAAATTCTGTAAAGTCTCTTTACAAATGAAAGTTGGTCTTTTTCTCCTACTGATCTGATGTTTGTTTGCTTGACTAGTCGGAGAAGAACTGCAGAGGAATGGGGGATTTTCCCTGGAAACATTTTCCTTGTGTCCCATTGTGCTTTCATTCTGTGAGACCCAAGCTTGCATTTTGACATTAAACAGCTGGTTCATTGTGTGAAATCCATTTCCTCTTCAAGGAGATCCAGGTCCCAAGCACCAGAGCTTGGCCAAGCAGGCATCCAGCTGTGTCTGCTAGGTCCTGACTCTGAAAGGCAAGTCCTGGTTCCCTCGGATCTCCCAAGGCACCTGGGTCTGAGGGACTTACTGCATCACAGCCCAGCCCCCGCTGACCGGCTGGTATCAGGTCAGGTGTTCCTGGTGGAGAAGCAAGCAGTTTGCTCAGCCACCTCCTGCTTAGTTCACACACATACAGGTTTGCATTCTGGGACTGGGAGAACCACCAGTGTGACCAAATGAAAAATAAAGTGCTTCTTCCTCCTCTCTTCCTATCTGCCTGCTGATTTGCCTGTTCATTTCTGCCTCCAAGTTTCCTTTAAAAAAGAAAGAAAAATAAATCAGTTTCATAACTCCTAAGTCTTGCTCTCAACCTTTTCTGTTCATTTGCTTTTTTAGTGTAGGTGTGTCATTGCCTTAGGGCCCTCTGATGAGGCACACTGAGCAACTTTCTGGAGCTTCTCATCCGAGTTTGTGGTCACCTGGGACCTCCGAGAGCGCAGAGCTGTATCTCATCCAATGATCACAGACTCCTTTCCCTTTGTTCCTCAGATGTATTCTGCAGTGGAACACTAGGTGATTTCTACCGAGTAAGAAGATGAACTTCTATTGATGAAGAAGAAGAAAGAAAAAAATGAAGGGGGTGGGAGGAGACCACTACGCCATTATTTCTTAAAATATTGTGATCAGAAGAGTAGAAAACCTTGAGTCACAAGATTATCTTAATTTATCTCAGAATTCAAAGGAGTGTATTTCAAAAGAAATAACTGAATATTATCACTGCAATCCAGACTCTAAAACCCATCTCTTATCTTCCAGAACAGTTGTTCTCACCTAGCTCACTCGCCCGGCCTCCTGTGTGCACTGTCTTTTGGGTTTTAGGCAGACAAGCTGAACAGGTTAAGTACAGTTTCATCTGAGCCTGTGGGTTAAAGGTGATCAAACATTACAAATTATTGTCAAGATAGAAATAAGGCTTTGCTGCCTGATTTTTCTTTAAGTCAGACCATTTCCTAGTACTTTGCTGTCTGATTGTCACTAGTCTGAAGGTAGAAGACAGGCTCAGCTGTTCCATCTTGAAAATACAGCCCTCCTTCCTGCTCACCTGCAGCTCTAGATGACACCCTCCCTCTTATGTGTCACAGCCAAGTTCCTGTGCAGAATGTTCCAAGGTCGTCTCCTCAGGTCTCCTTCATGCTGGCTCCCATTCATTGGACATCTACCATCTGCTGACACTAAGGTGCGGCTCTCATTGTCTGCTTTCCTGTCTCAGTGCCTGTGCTCAGGCTGTCCTTCCCCAGCAGTCTTCACGAGGTTGGGCGTGTACCTCATGCCTGCCATCAGACAGCTGTCTCTTTGATATACAGGCTGGCTGATGGGTCCCTTTTCCGGCTTCATTTTCAATGGTCTCACAACTACCTTCACCTGGCTGTTCCACCAGCACTAAAAACCTCTTTGCTCCCAAGTCATTCTTTCTTTCTTCTTCTTTTTAAAGTTCTTTTAGAGGAAGGAAGCAGGCAGGAATGAAGGCAGACAGGCAGCAGGCAGGAAGAAGCATTTTATTTAGTTGTTCATTTTAGCTGTCCTGCCACCCACCCAGCCCTGGGGCCACGAACCCAAGTCCTCGGGTTTTACATAAACTACACCACAAGTGAAGGCTTGACACTTATGCCACCAGGGTAGGCTTCCCAATCTAAACTTGAACTTGCCCAGACCTGACCTTTCTCCTTCATAGTCTCTCAGCTACTTACATCATCACACGCACACAGTAATCTGAGTCAGAACGGGAAAGAGCGATGGCAGGAAAACAGAGGAATGGCTACAAGGGGTAACTCCACTACTTAAAATCCTGTAATAGTTGCATTGCCTAATGGAGGAAAACCCAAATTCTTGAGAGGGGCATGAGGCTGCATCCCTGTCCATCCAGCTCCAGGTCCTCTCCCTCCTGCTGCTCCCCAGCGGCACCTGTCCCTCCCACAAAGCACACTCACCGCCACGGCAAGCCTTCCACACAAGCTTTTGACTTTGCTCTTGAACTGACTCTCCTAATTTGTGCTTTCTCCACTCTAATCCTCCACAGGACCCAGTACCCCAGACACCAGAATCTACTGTGAGCCCAGGTCCCCCTTTCTCTCCAATCCCGTTCTCACCCAGAATATGAGACTGCGCCCTGTGGGCACTGCTACCCTGCTGGAAACACCATCCCTCTTCCCAGCCATCTCAGAGGCTCACCGGAGGGACCATAACTCAGTTTTGCTTCTCAATATCTTTGTGACCTAACAGAGGAACCAGCACAGTAAATATTTAATAAATGAAGTCTGGGTAACTAGTAACTCTGCTGTGTGGTGTTCCCAGTCCTGTTACCTAGTAGGCCTCCCAGGTCTGGATTTGCTGTGTGTGTGTATGTGTGTGTATGTGTGTGTTTGTGTGTTTGTGTGTGTGTATGTGTGTTGGGGAAGGGGGAGGGTTACAAAATCCAAGCATCTGAACCTGAAAAGTGGTTTGTGGGCTTAATACAAAGTTACTTTTTCTCAGTTTAAAAGCTGGCACTTTTTTTTATGAGAGGAATGAAGGGGGAAGAGGCAGAAGGAAGGAAGGGAGAGAGGAAGGGAGGGGAGGAGGAAGGAAGAGACATTTTTATCTGTTGTTTCATTTTTTGGTTTTTCACCCCAGTCCAGGTCTTGAACCCAGGTCCTTGGGTTTTACATGGTTCACGCGCCAGGGTGCTTAGCCTGCTGGGTCACAGGGTACACCCCAACAACTCGTCCACTGGAAAACTATACAGCAGAGCAGGAGAGAACTTCCTGGATGCTTCTGTCCGTGTTTCACCCTTATAGATGACTGGCTTTACCTGTGAGATGGGAGATGTCAGCCCACACAGGCTTTCCTTGAGCTCTTTCTCTCTCCAGGGAAAAGAGAAAAGGTGCTGGTAGGTCCAGAATGAAGGTCCATGGATCCCCCTCTGCAGTGGGACTATGACCACATTTTAGTGTAGGAGAACCAGGGGCAGACAGAATCTTCTCTAGCATGGGACCCCTATGAGTGTGGAAAAAAAACTGGGGGTGTGGGGTGAAGGTGAGAAAATATGCACCAGTGTTGGCACCCAAATCTCCCAAAGAGATTTGAGAAAAGGAAGCAGGTTCCTTGCTTCAGGTCCAGAAAGCACTGGAAGGAAGCAGAACCCTTTGAGATAAATCTGGTTGTAGAGTGTGGTGGTGAGTGTGCTGATCTGCGTCCCAGGCTGGAGGATGCAGGCCTGGGACTTGGGATTCCCCCTAACTTCCCTTTAAGCAGACTCATGGAGAAGCCATGGCTGGTAAAGAACAGCTGTCAGAAGCTCCTGACCTATCATTGCAGAAGCTTCTCCAGGGTAGAAAAAATGGAAATTGCAGTTTTCCAAACATGCTTCTTTTGGAAAGATCCCCCACCACCGCCGCCCACCCCCCTGCCGCCCCCCTCCCCCCAGGGAGAAAACACCCTCCATCTTCCCACAGACTACAGTCTCTCCAGATCTCAGCCCACTCCAGTCAGTGTCTTATTTTAAATTGGCCTCTTTGATGCCTTTTCACTTGCAGAAGCCAGGTTCTCCCATTGTGCCTTGTCAGAGGTCACCCTTCTAGTGACACTGTGTTCATGGCCTCATAATACATTCTCTGATGCCTGCCTGGTCTGTGTCTTCTAGAAATGACCTGGAAAGGTTTCTCCAGTGAGTTTCTGGGAATGGCTGCTGCCATTTTTTCAAAGAACGGTAAGGATATTAGATGTGATGACCAATTAAGCATTGTAATGTTGCCAGTAGGGTATTGCTATAAATCATTTGAATATTACTTCTGTTGTTCATAGGAAACTTTGCAATGTTTACTATTACAAGGAAAGCCAAATAGGTATGAGAAGTTGCTGGGGAAACTTATTTGATGCCCTTGATGGGAAAGCAGGTGTTCTAGCTCTGTACCAATCTGTTTTGCCCTATAGATGTGTGATGAATATCCTTTTACTTAGATTGGGTGAGCTAAGCAATTGACCTACTTGTGGGTGGTTCAAGTTATTAGGGAAGGTTTCAAAACTCATCCAACTGAAAAGCTTCTTCACAGTGAAAGAAAACCATTAAAAAACCCCAAAAAAACAAACAGGCAACCTACTAACTGGGAGAAGACATTTACTTTTCATACTTCTGACAAGGGCTTAATATCCAAAGAATACAAATAATTCATAAAGTTCAATAACAGGAAAACAGGCAATCCAATCAAAAAAGGGGCAGAAGAACTGGAGAGACATTTTTCCAAAGAAGACATACAGATGGCCAACAACACATGAAAAGATGTTCTTCCTCACTGGCTATTAGAGAAATGAAAATCCAAACAACAATGAGATGTCACCTTATGCCCTAGAGACTGGCTATTATCTAAAAGTCTGGAAATAACAAATGATGGTGAAGAAGTGGAGCAGAGGGAGCACTTTTACACTGTAGGTGGGAGTGCAAATCAGTGCAACCCCTATGGAAAACAGCATGGAGATCCCTCAAAAAGCTGAAGATGGAAATCCCATATGATCCTGCCATCCTACTTTTAGGTATTTAACCCAAAGCACTAATTCACAGAGATGTATGCACTTCCATATTTATTGCAGTCCCATTCACAATAGCTAAGAACTACCTAAGTGCCCAACACAGATAAATGAATAAAGAAGATATGGTACATATACACAATGGAATACTATACAGTTCTTAGAAGAGATGTCATTTGACTCAACATGGGTGGATCTAGAGGGGATTATGCTAAGTGAAATAAGTCAAAAGAAAAAAGCCAGATACCAAATGACTTCACTCACAGGCAGAGTGTGATGAGACAAAACAAAGGAACAGGTGAAACAAAACCAACCCTTGGACACTGGTAGTAGAACTGAGGTTACCAATGGAGAAGCGGGTGGGAGGTAGGGGGCAAGTCGTGATGGAGTCCACTAGACAGTGGTGAAGAAGTCTTTGTAATTTGGTGGAGGACAGTGTATAACAACAAATGTTTGAGCAATGGAAAACCTGCACATACGGATTTATATTCATTTATAAAACAAAGTAACCTCCATAAAATAATTAAAAAAACCAAAAACTCATCCAAGGCCCCAGTTGGCTATTAGACACTTAGCCTTTCTTGGCTCGGTGATGTGGTCTGATTTATAAAATGCATGGCTAACGCAATACAAACTCATTCCTATCACTGATATCAAGGTAGAGATGCTCTTCAAGCTGTATAAGTCGGTCTTTCCATACAACACTGAAAGTTGCTCATGGACAACAACTGTTATGTGATATCAGTGACCTGTTCATCATTAAAAGGGGAGCAGCCTTTCTCCTTTGGTACAGAGCTGAAACTAAATGGATAAGCAATCTAAATGTAGAAAAGTGAGACCATACAAATATTGGAAGAAAACACTGGTGAACTGTATAATCTGGTGGAAAACTTCTTAATCATGACTCAGAAATCTAGACACAATTAAGGAAAATCATTAAATTCGACTACAGTAAAAATTATGCCAAAATCACAGGGAGAAATTTTAGAAAACAGATGAGAAACTAGGAGAAAATATTTTCAACTTATATCCCAAAGGACCATTTTAATTATGCTAAGCACTCACCTGCCGGGGTAATCGTGGAACAGGGGTGCGGAAGCGGGTGCTGCAAGAGAATGAGAAACTCAAGAGAGAGTGAGAGGATAGAAAGCTGGGGTCAGGGGGCCAGCAGTCTCTCTCTCGGACTGCAGGCGCAGACCATCCTGCTTCCCACCTAGTCATTGGGTTCATACACAGCACTGCTTCAAGCAGCTTACGCAAGCAAGTTTATAGTTACATTGAATTGCTTATGCAGCCTTTGCTCTCTAACTACATAACTGTATCTGTCTAATTTGGGGGACAGTGAACAGTTACAGACATACTGTCCCAGTGTTTTCACACGGCAGCCTTCACCAGGGGCCCTGGGTCTGGTGTCCTTGATGTTCTGCCAGCTCTGGCTCCGACCTTGCTCTGTTTTCTGCCCCCAACACTCACCCAAGAGGAAAAAGACTAAATAATCTTCTAAATGAACAAAAGTAATGAACAGTTCACAGGGGGAGAAATAAAACAGGAGACGCAATGGTTTTAACATATGAAGAGATGTCAACCTCATTTTTCATAAAAGAAATGCTAATTAAAACTACATGACATAAGATTTGTCATCTATCGGACTGATAAAAAGTCAAAGATGTCAATATATCGCTGTTAGGATGGCTATATATTCAGTTATCTGAAGAGAGGAGAATATGATACAGTCTCTGTGGGGAGGAATTTGACAATAACTAACAAAAATATCTGTGTGAAATCACCTATTGACCTAGCAATCCAGGAATCTGGATTAATGGTTATTTCTCCATGAATACAAAATATTCACACTATGTTCTTCAGTGGAAAGTGTGGTCTATAGATAAGCAGCATCAGCTAGGAAATGTGGAATCTCACGATCTACTAAATGGAAATTTGCATTTTATCAACATCCACAGGTTGTTGCTACATCATGCACTGAAGTTTCAGAAATATAGCCCTACGTTATTATTCATGGCAGCATTATTTATAATGACATAGATTGGAAACAACCAAAATGACCATCAGTTGCACACAAAGAAATACAGTGAAGTCCTATAACAGAATAAGGATAGTCTTTATGCACCAAATTAGTGCTCCAGAATTGTTTATTTTTTGCAAAAAGAAGTTAAACCTAATATACTAATAAAATAGAGGTAAAAAGGATTGGGAAGAATGAAAGGGGAAGTGAACCATCTGAGGATCCCAGTCCAAGATTCCAAAGATAAAATGAAAAAGTCTCAACTGGTGGATGATGAACATGGTTTGCTACAGGCATCTGTGGATAGAGGGGTAGGAGAGCCACTTAACATTCCACAGCCCTCCTGCAACAGAGGGTGATAGGGATCTGATGTCTACGCTGTCAATATCGAGAGCCCCTGGCTTGGGTTAAGGATGGAGAGGCACTGAAGAGTCTGAAGTTTCTAAAGCTGAACTCGTTTTTAAAATCTGGCTAGCATTTTCCCCACTTCTGGTTACCTGAGTCCACTCTGTTCTTTAGGGTAGCTCAGAGATGGTAGGCGCGGATTTTACACATCTAGCATAAATAGATTGCCAGCACCTTGGAATCTAACTCTCAGGGGTCGGACAACTACTAGAATTATTCAGACATAACGCAGGATGTGTGCATGAAAAATTTCAGTCCTGCAAAGTTCAACTTATTTAAGCCTGTGAGTCAGTAGTTGTACTTTTCTGGTCACTGAAGGCACAAAGCACAGTAACACTGGTGGTGTCACGCACTGTCGCTGCGTGATTGAAGCAACCAGAGGGACAGGCCTTCGTTTGAACATCTTCCTGGAGGCTCCCTGGATGAGGCCAATTCAAGAACCAGAAAAGCCATTAGACTGCCCTTCCCTCAGGCGGAGCCGCTCCCAGTTTGCGGTCAAAGGGTAGGGGAGTACCTGACACTCCGGGTTACCACCATTCCCAGCCCTTGGAGTGCCGCCCCGGACTTGGGGGGCGGGTGGTGAGGCCGGTGCAGGGAGACTGGCTTCCTTGAACTTCGCCCGCCTCCAACCCCGCGGATATTTTGAGTTCCGGAGCAGCTCGGACGCCTCCTGCTCGCTGCTCCTCCTGCTCGAGTCAGGGTACTGAAGCTCTGGCACAGCTCTGCGGTAAGAGACAGGTTTGGGACCAGCTGCCGCCTGCCTTGGTCCAACGCCGCTCCAAGGCCTAAAAACAGCAGCCAGCTGGGAGGGGCGTCGGAGAGCTCCTGAAAAGTGCGCGCGAGGAGGGGAGGGGCGTGGCCGAGGGCGCGCGGCGGGGGGCGCGGGGAGGGGCGTGGCCGAGGGCGCGCGGCGGGGGGCGCGGCGGCGGGGCGTGGCCTCAGGGTGGTAAGCGCTGCAGTTTTGGCCCCGCAGGGCTGGAGAAGTGAGAGTCGGGGCTCGTGTTTCCTTCAGACGCGCATCAGCAGCCTCAGCGGACCAGGCGTCGCCAGGTGAGTTGTACATGGCGGCAGGGCCTAGCCTGTGACGCAGAAGATCGCCAGATCCCGGACGCGCAGCCGGGTGCCAGCAGTTGAGGCGCCGGTATGGGGGCGGTGCCGAGTCTCCCAGGCTGCTGCGGGGGGGCCCCGTGGCCACAGGCGACCCCTGCCCGCCCCCGCAGCCACAGGTACCCCCGCGGCCCTCGGCCACAGTGACCCTGGCCGCCAGGGCCGCGCCTCAGGCCCCGGGCACTGGGCACCTTGGAGGGCTGGAGGCCAGAGATAAGCTCGAGGGTCGGTGCAGGGGTCACTGTGCTCCTGAGCTTCAGGGCTGGGCTCTGGCTTGCTCTCAGGAGCTTGACAAATTCCGCGTTGCTCTCCAGGCCACCCAGGCCTGTGGGAGGGTTGTTTCAGATTGTTTGCTCTCTGCATTTTTATTAAACTCACTACAGGCAAAGTATCACAAGTTTGGTGTCTTCGGGACTGAGAATATAGGAGCAATTTTAATCATACTTGGGATCCGTATGCTAGACGAAATGGGCATTTCAGTTATGTCCGTCTACCCTCAAGTTGTTTTGGAAAAGAGAAATGTGGGAAATTAACATTCACATCCTACAGGATTGCTCAGTGCCCGGGAAGCAGGGTCTGTGTGGTGCCTTGGTGTCCCTGGCAGCCTAGTGACTGGACGGGACTGTAACCCAGGCGGCCTGTTTCCTCTCGGGATGGGTTTGGGATCCACAGGAGATGACAAGTGTAAGTACTAACCTTTGGATCCATGCCCTGCGGTGTAGTGCAGCTGGTAATTTGCACTCTGATTAACCTCTCAGAATGCTGTTAGTATTAGGGGTGCGTCCTAGCATTTCCTGACTAGGAATAATTGCTGCTTTCACTCCATGGCCATCACAGAGAAAGAGTGCAATTTTAGTTGTACTTAGTCACGTAAACTAAGCACTGTATTTAAAATTACATGAGGCCAGTTCCAATCCACAGTTTTACTACAATTGAGCACCTCCACAGTTAAGTCCAACGAGAGACAGTAGAGTGAAATTAGAATCAATGGCGTCACCATTTTCCTTATACTAAGAACACCTAAAATCACATCAAGTTGTGTTGGAAGACTGTTTGCCTTACATATTTCTGTGCTTGCTGGACCTGAGATTTTGTCTAGCCTTTGGAAGGAAGAAATTATGTTTAATTCGACCCACAATTTATGTTGTGTGCCAGGTATTTACTTAATCCTCACAGTAAACCTTTAAGGAAGGATCGTATCCTGTTTACACAGTAGACAGCTGCTGCTCAGAGAAATTACACACACATGCAGACACGCACACACACGACTAGAAAAGAGAGGAAGAGATGGGGGCAAGCCTCCATCAAACCAGTTTTTAAATGATTAAATTTGGTAGGATATTAAGGCCCCCTCTTAGTCTACGAAGGCAAGAAGCACAATTAAATGGTGACATCTTAAAAATTTATTAGGTGATTGAAATCAATTGTGAATGTTAACTGCTCAAAGTTAGTGGTGGTGCTACAGGGAAAAATGTTTGGAGGATTGATTTGTTTATATATATACATATACTTGTTTTATATATATCATATATACATATATACACACATACATGTAGAATGCTAATAAAACCTAGTTTTTTGTTTATGATTGAAATAGCATTTTGTGTATGTCTTTGCGAGGTCACATTGATTCCAACACTGTGTAAGTTTCAGGTGGACGTCTTCTCACCTCCACATGTGTATACACAGCCCCTCACCCACCACCAAAGGTTTAGTTTCCGTCTACTACCATCCCGTTGAATCGAGTCGACCTGGTTTGCCAGGCAAGAAGATGGGCATGTGGGGCTCCACACACCTGACACATACCTGAGTTTTGACATTGTTAGTATCAGGAACAAGTGGCACTGCTTCTTGCTGTGGGGTACCTCCTCTTTCCCTACTCTTAATTTCAAAGTTCCCTTTCTTACCAGTTGCTTAGTAGCAGCTCTTTGCTGCTTGAAAATCTAAATAACCAAGGATATGTATGATTTTGCATCAGTTTCCTATAATGGCTACTTTTGTTTATATGGATGTTCAGAAGACTCTGAAAGCTGATATTTTTGTATGACTGAAGCATCAGCTGCAGTCAGAAGAATTTTAGCAATGTGTATCTCCTATTGTACTTTCATGAAAAGTTCATAATCTAAGATACATGTGGAAAGTCTCAGCAAGCCAGAGGTGCCCAGTGTCACAACTGTTCTTACAATGCATAAAGAAGGATTTATAAATACAACGTGTTAACAGTAAACAAAATATATCAGGTTTATTAGTTGTTAGTTTTCTCTGGCTCTCGTAACAGATAATCACAGGCCCAGTGGCTTACTGTGATACACATTTTATTCTGTGTTTACTCTCTCACAGTTCTGGAGGCTGGGCGTCTGAAATAGGATTCACTGAGAGGAATCAAGGTGTTGGCAGGACCTGACTCCCTCCTGGAGGCTCTAGAGGAGATGCTTTTCTGTCTTCTCCATTTCTAGAGCTGCCTTCCTTGACTTCTAGGCCCTTCTTCCATCTGCCTTTCTCTGTCTCTCCCTCCTCTGTCTCCCCTCCTCCATCTCTCCTCTTCCATCTTCCCTCTTCCATCTTTCCCTTTTCCATCTCCCGCTCCATCTTTAAAGCCAGCAAAGCAACATTGTGCTTCAGACCTCCCATTGCTCTTCTGTCAAATCTCCCTGTACCTCCCTCTTATAAGGATATATGTGATTACATCAAGGACCACCTAAATAACCCAGGATTATCTCCCCATCTTGAGACTATCAATTTGATCACATTGCAAAGTCTTTTGCCATAGAAGGCAACATTCACAGGTTGTGGACCTCTTAGGGTGGGTCCTTATTAGCTGACCATGTTTATCAATGTAAATTCTTACTCAGTGGGGAAGGGGTCATTTCCTCTTCACCCATCTTTCAGTTAGATGTCTCCTCTCTTCCTTCTTTCTTCTACTCCATGGAAATGCTCAGTCTTTATTTATTTATTTATTTTTGGCTGTTTGAGGAGACCCTCAACTATCTTAGAATGCTGGACTGCCCTGGCCAGGGGAGTATTAGTTTGCTAAGTAATTATTAATGGTGCCAGAGCAGACAGGGATTCCTTTCACCCACCCTTCAGGCCCTCCCTGATATCACAGCTTCTAGGGTAGCAGTCAAAAGACAGGACCTGTTCCCCTAGTCCCTTAGCTTGGATTTATCATTTCACTTCTGTGAGCTTCCTCTTCCTTCATAAAATGGGGAGTTGATCATTGGTCTCTAAAGACCTACAGTGCCCTGACCAGCTTGACACCCTGCCCCACCCCATCTCCACCACCAGCAGTATCCCTGTTCTGGATCCTCTGTCAAGCCCCATGCATAGGTGCTTAAGGCACGACCCCGACCTCTGGGGACTGTTCCTGGAGGTGAACAAGGGCATGCACCAGCAACTGTGCCCCAGCCAAGTGCTCCTGGGATCCACGACAGGGGGAAGGAAGATTTGGGGTTCATGGCCTGTGAGCTGGGCTCTGGTGCCTTCACTAGTAACCTAGAAGGAGAACTAAGGGTCCAGGGTGCCTGTTTTTAAGGTGCATGCATCTTTGCATGTGATTTGATTTATCTTCTTTTCTCTTAAGGTTTCAGGTTATCCTCAGGTGGGGTCTTCTCTCCCACATTACAAAAACATTCAACCATAAATTGATTTTGAAGGCCCCCCATGTTTTCAGAATTGGTTATGTGTACTCATTTGTTCTCGATCCAAAGTGTCAGCTGTAACTGTTAATACGATGGAAAGCACAGCTCGCCTGAAGTTCCAGTCTGTGAGATCCTGACTTTCCATCCTTTGCCACAGGCTCACCAACATGGATACTCTGTCAGAAGCAAATGGCATCTTTGCCTTAAGCCTTTTGGAAAAGTTGGGTGAGAACAACTCAGAAAATCTGTTTTTCTCGCCCATCAGCATCTTCTCTGCCCTGGCCATGGTCTTCATGGGGGCAGAGGGGAACACTGCGGCTCAGATGTCCCAGGTATGTACCAGAAGCCTTTCCTTGTCTGTCAGCTGGTCCTCCACCTCAGAACACCCTGGTGTTGCAGGGGTGTGGACAGAGTGTCGGTGGAGGGGTGGGGGGACATGTGAATCCCACAAGAGCCCTGGACTGAGTGCCTCTGCAGTCTTAGGGATAGAGTGTTGTGCTTCCTTCAAAACAAGTGGTTTCCTGCTCCGTTATACCTTGTGCAGCAGAGCCTGGAACAGTGTTTTCAGTCAACGCTCAATTGTTGGAATGTTGATGAGAAAAAAATTTCACAATCAGTTCCTGGTGGGGCCACTGTGGAGTTTGCACCTTTTCACCAGGTCTTTGTGGGTTTTCTCTAGGGACTTCGGTTTCCTCCCCTATCCCAAAGATGTGCCCATAGGTTCACTGTCCTGTCTCTACTGTTCCTGTCTGAGTGTGTGTGTGTGTGTGTGTGTGTGTGTAATGCGCCCTGTGATGGAGGGCGTCCCATTCAGGGTCGTCAGGGTGGGGTCCTCCCTTGCATCCTGAGCTGCCCAGAGAGGTTTTTGGCGCTAAGTCTAGTAAGTGGGTTGGGAAAGTAATGAATGCAAATGATTGTCTGAATAATAGGCGTGTTTTGGGTCTTATTTAGAAGTGTGAAAATCTGCTGTAGAAACTGCTGTAAGAACTTCACTGCTGTTTATACCAATTAGCCTGTGACCAAATTGGTTTTCTATTTATTGTTTTGCTCATCGGCCACTTTCCAGAGACCCATGGGTGTTGTTGGGAGAGGACTGACTGTGAGTAAAGCCACACAGAGCCGGTTGAGTTCTGAGACAGTCTTTGGATATTGGCACTTGCTTTTCAATTGTTAGAAGTGTTTACTGTTACTTCTTGGAGAACGGCATGAGTCAGCCCCATGTGTTTGCAGTAGTGCAGTTGTCGAGTAACCAAAATTCCAGTCTCAGCAGCTGATGAGTTATTGCTACCTAACTGGTAGCCTGGCTGGTCTCTGGTGAGGACCTGCCAAGTGCACCTGGTCCCCACGCCTTCCACATGGCAGGGCAGCTGGGTTCCCAGGGGTTCAATGCCCATGGTGCCCTTGCTGCATCACCCTTGCTAGTGCCCCGCTGCCCGAAGCCCACTGTAACCCCAGGAGTGCATGAGGGTTTTAATCCCAAAGGCATGGCTCGTGGAGCCACTGATGACTTTGAAGTCTGCCTCTGCTCCAGGGATTCGCAGCCTGCCCACAGGTAGTGGGGCTCAGAGTCCCACCCCATCAGGGGTCAGGCTTGGGAGTGACGACCCAGAGGAATACGGACACCAAGGACCTTTGGTGCAGCTTTGTGAACTAAAAAGACCAATTATGCCCACCTCCCCAAATATACCGAGGTGAGATCAGAAGGGTTCCCCACAGTGGACACTCCCTTCTGGGGTGGCGGGTCTTAGTCAGCTCAGGTTGCACCAACAAGGCCTCACGTTTGCAGGGCCTAAACAACAGATGTTTATTTCCTCGTATCCTGAAGGCTCAAGTCCAGGATCAAGGTGCGGGCAGGGCTGGCTTCCTTTAAATCCTTGTGGGATTTCTGACCAACTGAGGGTCCGCATCATTGGACACAGGGCACGCACAGACCTCTTATAAGCAGGGCTCTTGGGCTGGAGGTGGTGGGGCAGCATCTCAGAGAGACTTGGAAGCTTCTCAGTCTAGCGGAAGGGTCATGGGGCTTGGCCTTAACCTCTCTAAGCCTTTACTGAAGTGTACCTCAAGCCCACCCTTAAGCCCTGAGCCTCAGGACCGAAGATTTGATCTTTGCCTTAGGTCATTATCACTTTTACAATCATCGGCCAGTTAGACACTGGAAATAAGAAACATGTTTATTTTATACCCAGCAAGTCTTGGACTGGAAATCTTTCCTTTGATTCAGCTTGAGAATGAAGCAATTCCTTCCTGACTCATCTCCTCCTAGACTTTATCATAGTCAGCTAACAGACTTGTGCCCTTAGCCAGACTTGTGAGTCACTGGGGACATGCCCGCCTCCAGGCCAGTTCAGGCTCTGCATTGTCACTCCATCTGGGAGTGACAGCCTTTGTCCAGCCTCCAGTGATCTCTTCACTGTCCTCTTGGCCTCATCTTGGCTCCTCGCTCCCTTTTCTTCCAGCCTCGGCCCCTTGCCCCGTCCAGAGCCGGGTGCCACATGTGACCTTGGTGATCGATGGCTATACAACATGCCACCTCAAAACAGAGTGGTGGAGATAATGACGAGCAGTGCTCTCTCAGATTTTGTGGCCTGACCCCATGGTGTCAGCGAGACTCACTCATCAACTAGATGGTTTGATGCATGTCACTCTCCCCGTGTGGCATCACCTTGCCAGGGCTCTTTAGAGGTGTGGTGGCTGGGGTACAAGAGAGGACCTGGAGCTGCCCGACCTTTTAAGACCTAAGCCTGGGATGGCATCACTTCAGAACAATCACAGTGCTAGCTGACCTGAGGACAGGAAGGGACTGCCTGTGTTAGTGCCAGAAGTGCCCTGCTCTTGAGGTGGAGATAGATGAGGTCTTATACGTAGACAGACAACAAGTCGTGCAGAACCCGGCTTGCTGAGGATCTCTGCTCCTGCCAGCACTTGGGCTCAGGTTCCCTGCAGGGAGTCTTAGAGGGAGGGCAGCTGGTGCCTTCCAGGATACTTCTCTTCAGTTGGATGAATTTAAGCCATAGTGAGGGTCCGTACAGCTGTTAGGCTGAGCATGTGTTGTGTCCATTTCCCAAGTCGGGGTATACTGAAGTCATTCTTTGGTTTTTAATTTTATCGAAGGGACATTGCATCGTCACATCACATGGATCGTAAGTGTGCATCATAAATCAGCATCTGTGTGTAATGCATTAAATTCATCACCAGCAGTCCAGTTCCATCTGAAGTTATGTGTTTACTGTTTTGGGTTTCAGGTACTTGCTTTCAATAGAGGTGATGGTGGAGGCGGAGATGTCCACCTGGGCTTCCAGTCTCTCCTCACGGAAGTCAACAGGAAGGGCACACAGTACCTGCTCAGGACGGCAAACAGGCTCTTTGGAGAAAAGACTTATGAGTTCCTCTCAGTAAGCACACTCACTGTTTCCACTCAGGGGTAGGAGAGGGGTGGGTAGGAAGGTGCGCAGCTTGGACTCTGACTTTACACAGATGGGCATCGAACTCTGCTTTTAGCCTCAGTGCATCAGCCTTTGTTCAGATTTTGTGATGCTTAAATGAGGTGGTTCTAAAAGATGAACAGAGCTGAGCAGAAGCCCCCATGGACTGGCGAAAACAGTGTTCAAAATGAATATTTCTAAATCATATATTGTTGATATTTGTGTACCGTGAGATCTGTTCAGCTTTCTTTCTTTCTTTCTTTTTGAAAGGAAAGGTGCAGGGAGGCAGGAAGGAAAGAGGAGAGGAGGAAGAAACATTTTATTTTTATTTTGTTGCTCACATTGGTTGTGCCTCTGGACCTGGGACGTGAACCTGGGTCCTTGGAATGTACCTGGCCTGTGGGCCTTCAGAGGCAGCTGACCTAACAACTACGCCACCACGGCATACCTTCTTCAGCTTTTTACGCGTATAAATATTTTACTGTTTTTTTTTTCCCCAGCAGTGCTTTTTCCTTCATGTTTTTGTTTGTCTATTTATAGGACTCTCTTTATTTACCCTGCCTGCATGATTTTTTTCATTTTTAAAAACTACTCACGTAATGTGCTAACCTATCTCACTGTGTAAAAATGCAGATAAATCCCACAAGGCGAAATTCCTCACAAGCTCTGTCCCACATCTCATTACTTCCTTCCCCAGAATAAGAACTTTGGTAGATCTGAGGTGTATTCCTCTGTATGCAGCAGAAATTTTGTCTTGTGGGGTTTTCTCTATATAATGACTCTGTATCATACATACTGTTTTGTTAATTTGTGTCTTTTCCCCTAACACCATGTCTGAAGTCCTTGAGTTCAGTATGTGGATCTGCCTCCCTCTTTTTCACCATGCTCTGATATACTCCCAAGAAGGATTTGTAGAAGGGAGCAAGGTAATTTAGTTTTGATGTTTCAGTGGGTACTGCCAAGTGCTATCTAAATGCTGTTTCCACCCCACCTCCAGCAATGTGAGAGGAATACTCATTCCCATGTCCACCATCAGCACTGTGTGTTGTTAGACTTTATTGATTAACAAGGAGATGAAACAACTCTTCTCATATTTGAGCACGTCTCTCTGAAAATCGCCTGTTTATATATATCCTTGGTTATATGCCCTTACTGATCTATGAATTCTTTATATGTTAGGAATATCAACATTATCCTGTTACATGATTTAAAAATTTGTTTTACCAAGTTTCATTCTCTGAACTAGTTGTTTTCAAACACATTGGTGTAAAGTGGTAGTTAAGTGTGCAGTTAATTTTTAGTAAAATATGTACGTTACAGTGTGATTTTTCTTTACAACGTGTGTCACTTACTAGGTTATTTTTCTTTTTTATAAGCCTTAGCCATTAAGAAAAACAAACCTTCTGTAAACACCAAGAACTGATTGACTTTCTCTTTTGGTATCTATTCTGAGTATTGGAAAATGTCATTTTGATATTGGAGCATAAAGGAATTAGAAATAGTTATGAGTTACTTCTCATAATTTAGCAAGGAGAGGTGTGAAATCTGGTAATATAAGGACACGCCTGAAGAAGGATTGTTACTTAGCGGCCAACTGTTCAGAAGAAAGACCCGGAAGCCATTCTATAGTGTATTGTCAAAAAATTAGCTATTTCAGTCCGTTTATCTTCCATCAAACTGCCTGCTTTTATATGGCATAGTGTGGGGGCTGATTATTATCATTATCTCATAGGCTGCGTTAAGAAAATATGATTCAAACATTTTTTGAGTGGTGCTCACATTTTGAAACTGAGTCATCCAAAACGGCAGCTCTAGACACATGTAGCTATATAAATTTCTGTGTAGCTAATTAAAATCAAGTGTGTTGAAGCATTCACTTCCTCCTTGGCACTAACCGAATTTCAAGTGCCCAGCATCTGCATGGGTTTGGGGTACTGCAGACTTAGAATAGTTTTACTATCCCTGAAGATGGTGAGCAGGATTCTAGCCATGTCCCGTGTTCCAGGGAACAGCAGGCTCTGCTCTATAGGCTGCTATTCTGAACTGGAGAGGGAGCTCTGGTCCCACTGTGTTTGCCCTCATTCAGCAAAATCAGTGGCTTGTTAGGAGCAGTGGACTTAATTGATAGAGCTGCATCTTCACACCCACTTCTTTGATGCTCTTCCTTAAAGGGTCCAGGAGTTCATGATGTTCAGACCACTGTTTTCCTTTGTTCATAAGCTCAAATTAAATGTAGCTGAAAACTGAGAAATTGGACTTAGACTAAGTCCTCCTATTTATTTGTACATTACATAATGTGAATATTGAAATTACTGTTGCCCTGACTTGGTGCAATGAAGAAGTCAGCTCTTGGTGTTATCTTTGTTGTTGTGAGATTATGTGGTTCTGTGTTTCTAGTCTTTCAAAGATTCCTGCCACAAATTCTATCAAGCAGAGTTGGAAGAGCTTGACTTTCTCAGTGCTGCGGAGGAGTCCAGAAAACACATAAACTCCTGGGTAGCTGAAAGGACAGAAGGTAAAAATATGTTGTAATTCTATTTTATGGTTTTTTAGTTACTCTTATTGTCAGTTCCTTCACCAGATCATCATATATAAATATGAACTTTTTTCTCTCTGCGTAACTATAAACTTTAAAAAGAATCTCTTATTGTATACCCTGGTGGCCTCAGTTAAGTCTGGTGCCTCTGGCTGTCACAATCCACATATATCCCAAGGTCCCGGGTTTGTGACCCGAGGTCAGGGTGAGGGGGCGGGGGCAACAACCCAGATGAACAGCTAAATAAAATACAATTTTTCTTGCTCCTCTCTCTTCCTGCCTGCTTACCTGCTTGCCTGTATTTCTGCCTGCACCTTTCCTTTAAAAAAACATCGTCTTCTGAAATATTGTTCAGGTTTTGCATTTTCTCTGCTTCTCCCTGTTCTCATCCATCTAGCTTGTGTTTCTTATATTCAGTACACTTTTGGGGGGTTAATATGAATATGCATTTCTTTTCACAAGTAGCATTAAGAAAAATCTACAGTACGAGCCTTTGTCTGACTCTCTGTCTAGCATTGCTCAGGCTACAGGTTACCACGAGTTACTGAAGGACACTCGACCAAGCCCTTGTCCACCTGTGGCTCTTGGTTTAAACCGTTCTCGTACTTGCTGTAGCCTCTCGCCTTCTTACCAGGTTCACAAGCGCCTTTCTTTACATTGTCGGCACCAAGCCCCCGTTTCTATACCCATGTTAAGAATTCATCCTGTACGTGTTCATTTTATGTGGTTTTTTCAAATGATGGTATTTTTCTTCCCAGAGCTCTGTGACATTTTTGTGGCTGCTGTTGTTCTGAGTACAGACATCCCTTTGAATTGGCTGCATCTGGGGGACAAGGTGCCTCTTTGTCTGTGTACTTGAGTCCTCACAGAGATGCCCAGTTTGCGATCTGTCCCCAACATTCATGCCTCTGGATGCTCTTTCGGCTCACTGGTTCTTTAATTCTGCTTTTCAGGTAAAATTACAGACTTGCTGGCTCCACCACTGGTGAATTCCTTCACCACTCTGATTCTCGTGAATGCCATCTACTTCAAAGGAAACTGGAACACACAGTTCGACAAACAGCTGACAACGGAAAGACCATTTAAAGTCCGCAGGGTGAGTGTTTTCAATAACCCAGAGAATCTAGGAAATAGTGTTCACAGTGGTTTTTGAAACGCACAAGAAACCTTAAATGATCCATGTTTCTGTGACCCCAAAGTGGCCCAGCAGCTGACCCCACAAGCTGACCTGGGGGCCCCCTCTCTCCTCTTCCTCTGCTTTGGCATCACAGTCGGGCCCCCAGGTCACCCACACTGTTGTGGCAGATGTCAAGGAGCATCTCTCAGTCTTCAAGTCCCTCTTGCCTGCAGAACTTTGGGGGTAACGCTCAAACTCCAAAATACGGTACATACCTCTTGGTGGACCCAGACCCTTCTGTGTTTCTTCATTCCCATTGGCACCACATACTCCTTTTCTGCAGCCTGTCTGGGAGCCATCCTGGACAACCTTCCTCACCCACTTGAAGCTCCTCTGGCCCAGGAGGTAAGTGAGGCGATGAGGACTTTGGAGTCATGGCTGAGGCCAGGAGGAGGAGGCCCAACAACACAGACAAAAAGCCAAAACAGAAATGGCTTTGGTTCCTTCGACTTGTTCCAGTGTCCCAAGCCTTGCGCATGCCTGCACATGGCTCAGATGCAGCTCTGGGTCAGGCTGGGAGGACTGTGGAAGGACGTCACCTTTCTGGTGGTCTGGCTGGGGGAGCATCGATGACAAGTGTGATTTTATCCTAAGGAGAGGTGTTCATTTCGCCCGAGCTTTGTGTCCCTGTCCTCCAGGGGCTTACTTATCACTCAGCGGAGGGTGAGGAAGCCCGTGATGTGCAGGCGTTCCACTAGGTTTTGAGTTTCCAGAACCAGCTGAGCATCCCTCCCTCATGAAGCTGAGTGCTCAGGGAGACAGTGCGCACAGAAGACAGCAGGAGGGTGTGAGACAGCAGCCATGCTGGGCATGGACCAGAAAGGACACGGGGCTGTAGGCGAGTGACAGTGCCAGGGAAGGACTGTCGAAGCTTCACCTGAGCGGAGACTGCAAAAGGCAAGGGGGTGCATGCTCTAGGCTCTGGGAGACATGCCTGCTGGGCAGAGATGGGATGGGCCTCATTTGCCCAGGGAACTGTTCTGAGACCCCTGGGCTGCAGAAGATGATGAAGCGAGATGGGAGTGAGGGCATGGGGGATGAGTTCTTGCTGTCCTTGCAGAGGTCACGTTAAGGACTGTCATTCACTTCCTCTATGTGGAGGGAGTCTCAGGAGGATGTTCAGAGGTATGATGGTTGCTGGTTTACTTGTGATGACCCCAGGCTAGGCTGACAGCAGCAGAAGTGGAAGGAACGGGTCCGGTTTTGGTTATTTTTGAAAGATAGAACCAGTAGCATTTGCTAGTGCATCAGATGTGCAATGATAGAGAGAGACAGAAATCCAGGACACTCCTGGGTTGTGGACAGCCAGACAGATGCGTCACACGCGACAGTTTCTTCCACAGAAACTTCATGAAAGTTTCTTCCACATCTAGATCTGGTGTGCAGTATGCAGTAGAATCTGGGTCAGGACTCAGGGGAGTGTCTGGCCTGGAGGTAGAATTCAGGAATTCTGTGTAAAGTCCCTAGATCAAGTTGGGTCACCAAGAGAAAGCAATGTGAGGACTGGGCCCCAGGCACCCCAGCATCTAGAGGCTGAAGCAGCGAATAGGTGCTCGATGTATTCTGGAAGCCAAGAGGGCTCACAGGGGCCGCGCTGTTCACTGTGTCCAGTGAGTCAGCAGGGGCTTCTTTCAACTCAGCCTGCATCTCCTTCCTTCATAGAATGAGAAGAAACCTGTGCAAATGATGTTTCAGAAAGGTACCTTTAAAATGACCTACATAGGAGAAATATCCACCAAAATCCTGGTGCTTCCCTATATCGGCAACGAGCTGAATATGATCATCATGCTTCCTGACGAGAACACCGATTTGAAAACGGTAAGGAGTGCCTGGCAGCCGTCATGTGACGGGAAGGCAAGTGCGTTGACATTTCTGCTGTAGTCGCTCCCCGTGTTTCCCAGCGAACCCCCTGAAGCTGACTCGCCCTGCGCAGCCTGGCTAGAGCCGTCACCTCGCAGTGGACCGTCTGCCAGACGGCCCTGTTCTAGACGGCAGCCTCTCCACCCCTGTCCTTCCAGGTGGAGAAGGAAATAACTTACGAGAAGTTCCTCGAGTGGACCCGGGCAGACATGCTGGATGAAGAAGAGGTGGAGGTGTTCCTGCCTCGGTTCAAACTGCAGGAGAGCTACAACCTGGAGGACATCCTCGTCAGTCTGGGCATGACAGACGCCTTCGACCGGGCCAGGGCCGACTTCTCCGGAATGTCATCCAAGAGGGACCTGTGTCTGTCCAAGGTTGTGCACAAGTCCTTCGTGGAGGTCAACGAAGAAGGCACGGAGGCGGCGGCCGCCACTGCCGCCCTCATGATGCGCTGCATGCGGCTCACCCCCCGGTTCTGTGCCGACCACCCCTTCCTTTTCTTCATCCAGCACAGCAAGAGTAACAGCATCCTCTTCTGTGGCCGGCTGTCCTCCCCGTGATGACGGGGTTGGCGCTGTGGGGGACGCACCTCCTCCTGCTTCCTGCCCACCCCCCTTTCCACTGACACGTCACAGTCACCTGTGGTGGCCATCTAGAAATAAAGGGGACATTCTTGAAATCTCATACTCAGAACTCTGGTGTGTTGGTGTGGTCACGTGGCAGATGCTTCTAGGTGCTGAAACAGCCACTCAGGAGAAAAGTATCACGTGGGCAGGGGTGCACGTCCTGCTCCGGGAGGTGCTGTCCTCTCCATCTTCACACCAGGCCGGGCCCTTGGGCTTCACAGACTGAGAGTGGCTCTCCAGACCATGCCGCCCTTCTCCAGAAAAAAGGAGCCTCTCTGTCTTCTGCTCAGTGGCTGTCAGTGCAAGAACTGAGGAGGTGTGGGGAGCAGGCCCAGAACCTCCCTGGTGGGGAGCTCTGTTCTAAAACTCAATGGGAGGTCACTGGAGGCTGGCATAGAGTCGGGGAGCACAGTTAACTCAACCTGGGGGAGCTACCCCTGCCCCCCATTCATAGGGCTCTGTGTTCATACACCTGTTCAAATGCACAACCACCATCTTATCCCGCAAACTGAAAATTGCAAGCAGAGCCAGAGATGATTAGGTTTCATCACCATTGCGCAGGTGAAGACAGTCTTGTGAGCACACAGGACACCTTCCTAGCCAGTGCCAGTATTAGAAAAAGAAAGTAGCTTAGGTTTCTGCAGCTGCTTGTGTTACTTAACTCACTGGAATCACACCAACACCCAGGGCTGCTTCCACTGCCCTCTTAGCCATCATTTAAGTGTGGACAGGGGGCTCCTGCGCATGAGTGGAGAGAATGACAGTGTCCCCACGGGCCTCTGTGGCAGCTGCCAGGTGGCTTCTTATCAGAAACACTCATGTTTCTCTCACAGGAGAAACATACTGCCTGGCAAACTAAGGCAATGCTTCCCCACAGAGGGCCCCTGGCTCTGCACGTTCCTGGGCCACCAAGCTCAGCACACATTTCTTTTTAAGCATGCACTTTTGTTTCCATAGTAATGGAAATAGTTAATATGCACATGTTTGACTCTTCTGCACTTTGTAGCAAGAGCTTTGGATTTAGGATTGTGCTGGTGGTGAGCTGTACTGATTTCACTGGTGTGGGGGTGGGAAGTGACCGAAGTTGCTCTTACATCAATGACTTACTGAATCCACTGACTGGCTTTGCCCCATGTTCAGAGAGAGGTGGCAGGAGAGCCTAAAGAGATGAGATCTGAGCATGGTGAGTGCACCAAACTCAACAGAACCCATGGAAAAGCAGAGTAGACCATTTTCAAGTTGAAACAGCCATTTAGTTTCAGCAAAGTGTAGGAACACTCTCTGTTCCTGGATTCCATATCCCTTCTGGTGCAGAAATCTGTAGGAGAGTCTGAGCAGGCTAGAGGTGTGTCCTTCCTGGACTGAAATGTCCAGAGCTGAGGCAATCATAAAAAGGACATCAAGGAATTGAGAGTTGGAACTAACAGATATTCCCCAGTAGAGGTTGAAGAGCTCTGAAAAATGGGGTATGGGCAAGATGGAGAGTGAGGCTGAGGACGTGTCTGTGACTCTGAATCATGGTCTGGAAATGTGTAATGAGGTACCTCTGACCTCACTGACCATCTTGCCTGATAGCAGCTACCACAGTGTTTGCTTCATAGAACAGCCTAGGGTGCTTTCAAAACCACAGATATGATTATCCATCTTCCCAATTCAAATCCTTTGGTGATTCCCTTAGTTCACAAGAGAAAGGAGAAATCTATCGGGAGGGTCAATTTTATATCTCATGTTGAATAGGACAGAGAACTCAAATATATACTCAAACATCAATCTAGATGTTGCTCTGAAGGCACTTTTAGATGAGATTACCAGTGAAGTTAGCAGACTGAGTAAAGCAGATGACTCCATAGTTGGGTAGGCCTCATCCGATCAGCTGAAGGCCTTAGTGAAAAAGACCGAGGTCCCAAAGGAAGAAGGAATTCTATCTACAACTAATACCAACTCTTCGCTGCATCTCTAGCCTACTGTCCTGCCTGCGGGTTTGGGACTTGCTGACTTCACAATTGTGTGGGATGAAGTTTGAGAACTTAAGAACTTTCCCTCAGTGGCACATGGTTTTCAAGCTTTGGCCTGCACTGGAACCAATCCTATCTCCTGGGCTCCTACACCGACTTAATAGATTTGGAGTTTGAGTGGGCATAGGAGTTTTTAAAGTAGAGAGCCAAACAGTATTTGGAGTGACCCTGAGTTTTTGATTCCCAATGTGCACATGTAAGACCCCCCTCACTCCAAACAAATGCCATCGTTTTGTTTTAATTTCATTGTGTTTTTCTCTGCACACTTGTTTGGTTCCAGGCCCAGCTGGAATGTTCCTCAAACCTCCATGCATCCACTTTTCCATTCTGAGCAGGCACATTCCCCTACGGTCTGTCTCCAGATTCTCCCTGAACATAAATTTTGTTACAAGCTCTGAGTAATGCTTTGTAGACAGTCACCTGGTCCAGTAGGTTCCGCCCCTTCCCTCTGCAAGAAATGTTCCCTTTGCATCCTTGCAGTGGCCCGTCCCCTGTGTGTCTACCGACAGGCTCCACAACATCTTCCACACTGGATGGTGCGACACATGGCTTTTCTAAAACCTCAGTTCTCCTGTCCAACACTTGTTTAAACCTATGCCTGGCTGCCAGATCATAGATGAGGTTCAGACTCATGATTCTGCCATCGGGTCCTCCCTCCTGCGAGTCACTTCACGTCTCCTGGGAAACCCTGAGACCCGCTTTCCTGCTCAGGGGAGTCTCCTCTTTCAGACAATGAGGCAAAAGTCGACCGTGCATTTATCTCTCTGATCTCCCCTGGGCCTGACTCTGGCTCAGGACTCCCGGGGTCTATTTTTTCATTTTCTTCCCCCAAAGAGAAGGAAAGTTCTACATCTCCACTCTTGGAACAAATTCTTTATGACCCGACATAGGGGGAGTTGCAGGCCTACGAGGCTCTAGCGGGGAGAATGATGCCACATCCTAGAAAGCAGAAGACTTGCTTTAGAGTGACGCTGTCTCTGTGAGACCTGGGGACTGTCGTCAGATTGTTCCAGATGTCGTTTGTTCACCTGTAAAAGGAAAGGGTTTGATGGCAATTCATTCATGGCTGATATCAAACCTGTCCACAGTGCAGGGCCTTGTGGCGCTGCTCCCTGGTGGCACAGCACCCACAGGCACCATCTTGTACTTCACTGATGTGAACTACTTTAGAACTGGGGGTCATGGTGCTGAAAGTTTCAATCATCTCAAAAGATTTACTGCACAGAAGGTACCAAACACCAAGAAGTGGAAGACAGTCATTCTGGTGTGCATGTTTAGAGTCACTTCAGTGCTGACTTCCCTATAGACTCAGGACACATCCCCAGCCATGATGATATTCCCGGTCATCTAAGAGAATCTAGGAATCCATGGTCCAACCCTCTGAGGTTCCATCCTGGGAGGACTTCAGAGCTCTGTCCCCACCACTTCCAGGCCCCTGGACAGAGGCCGGGGCCTAGACTCTTGGTTGGCAAACACAGACATCTTGACAGGGTTACCCCACAACCACAGTGAGAGCAGTGTCGCTGCTTCTCTAGGGTCACAGAGAGCCCTGCATGTCCCATGGCTCACAGAGTCGCTGTGACAGCAGCTCCCTCAGTTCTTTATTCCCTGTGTCTCTCCCTAGGACACAGGGTTGAACAACGAGCATTGGGACTGGCCTAGGAGTGAGACTCTGCCACGGACACCACACTTCTCTCCTAGGAGCACACACACAACCCTGCCTCGTTCTACAGCCCATGACACCCTCATATGCTGGACAATTCCTGGGGATAATAGTCCTCCACATGACCCTACATGCCCAGAAGCGGTCCCCACATATCCCTTGTGGAACCTCCCTACCTGAACATAGTTTTCTGATTATAATCCAATATAGCTGTCACAGGTATTTGGAAATTATAGCAAATACAAAGAAAATCATGTATTTATTTACTTATTTAGTTTTCCAGCTATTTGTTCATTTTAGTTCTTACTGCTGAACTGGGTGGAAGGAGGGAGCTTGGTTTGTAAGTGGACTGTGCCCCCAGGCAGCAGCTTGTGCCCTGGACCACCAGTGTATGCCAAATAAACAGTTGTAAAGAAATTCTTCTCAAAATTCCATTTTCAATTTTCAAGGAAATAGAAAACAAATTTAAATGCGTATGGAATCACAAAAGATAACAAATAACTAAAGCAATTATGGACTAAAGAACAAAACTGGATACATCGCACTCCCAGATTTTCAACTGTACTACAAAGTGATAGTGGTAAAGAGATGGAATAAAAACAGAGAGGTCAATGTTGTAGAATTGTGTCCGCAGAAGTAAATCACCTATATGGCCAGCAAATTCATGAAAAGGGAGATAGGAAAATATGATGGTAAAAGGAAACTTTTTTCTACCAATGGAGTTGGAAAAATAATATAGAGCCACACAGAAAAGATCACTCTCTAATACCACACTCTAAAATTAATTCAGAAAAGATTGGAGATTTTAGGTAAGGTTGAAACCATAAAATACATAATTAAAAATAGTCAATATATTATATCACACCAGATTAAAAGAAATATCTTTAGGGACTCAACTGCAGCAGCCAGGGAAACAAAACCAAAAATAAGCAAATGAAACTACATCAAGCTATAAACATTCTTCAGAGTGAAAGAAATTATCATCAAAATAAATGCATCCTACTGGCTGGGAGAAGATATTTGCACAACATAAATCTGACAAGGTATTACTATCCAAAATAAAAAAAGAACACCTAAAACTTAATAACAGAAAAACAAGTCAATTGCAAACTTACCAGAAGATCTGGATAGAATGTTTTCCAGAGACATACAAGTGCCACATACTTCTCTTCTTATAGGGAAATACAAATGAAAAGAACACTGAGAAAGGTCCAATTCCAAGTGACACACTGTTAAAATCTCAGGCTCCCACCTCCCCACAACACAACTAAGAGAACATCTTTGGCAATCACAAGTCTTGAAAAGATACAGGCCCAGCCCCTCTACAGAGGGAGGGGCACACACCTCCATAAAAGACAGGAGAGGTTAATCTGTCCTGGCAGCACATCAATCTGTTCAGAAACACCAGGAGGCAGTCTGGTGAAACCGACATAATTCTTGAGTGAAAGGGCTCTCTCATGCGGTGAACACTCCCATACTGGTTGTAATACCCACCGGGGGGACCTTGGCACAGAGATGGAGCTTCTGCAAGGAGCAAGTTCAGGAGGTCCCCATTGCAGTTAACACCCTAGCGGGAAGCACCTTCCCTCCCTGCCACTAACCCACTAATGCTGCATTTCACCTTACAGAGCAGTCAACCCTCATGTGACTTTTCCATGGTGCAGAGATGACAACACATGTGACTGCATTTCCTATGCAGGGATCCAGTTGCCAGGTAAAGTAGTACCCAAGTGAATAGTAGACTGTTTCCCAGCAAGGAGTATTCCCTTCTACCCCTCTCATGGGGAAATTAATTGGAAGAACACCATCAAAAATGGCAGCACCTACAATGAAATAACTTCCTATCTGCTAGGGACCTCCTGAAATTCCAATTCCAGGTCTCGGAAATGGATACCATGGCTTTCTGGAACTGTAACTTGTCTGGAGGATTAAGTGTCTTTCAAAAGTTAGGGTGTGCCACTAACATCAGCTCCTGTGTATCTCTGCTCTGTGGGCTGTGTTGGGACTGTGACCTACTTGCTGACCTGGACCCATATCTCTTGGTTCTCTCTCTGTGGGCTTTATTGTTCATGCCTGTGATTCTGGGGGAAACTTCTGCATTCCCTACACCAACTCCAAGCCTGTAGTCTGGACTTGCTGACCTCAACCCAGGGCTCAACATAAAACTTCAAGAATTCTGATGAATGTTGAGATCACACAATAAAAGGAATTCCATTGTTCAAGAACATGATACAGGACTCTTCTGCACAATTTGATTCCTTAAAACAAGGCCATTATATTAGGGAAACCTAACTCAGAAATAAATACCAAAAGCCTAACACATCAGAAACAGAGAAAATATACATGAGAATATGATTTTAAACAAAACATCAGGGGAAAATATGAGTTCACTCTACTTATGCAAACTACCTGATGAATACTTTAAAGCAACACTGATAATGATACTCACTAAAATCAGGAACATAATGGAGGAACAAACAGACAACTACAGAGAACTAAAGAGAGAGAAGATATAAGGCAGCTCAAAAGATAATCCATGGAACTAAATTATACAACAGAGAGGCTCAACAGTAGGTTGGATGAAGCCTCCAACAGAATCAGTGAGAAGACAGGGCAGTGGAATGCACTCAAGCATACCAGAAAAAAGAAAAAAGAAAAAGAAATAAAAGAATGGAGGACACATACAGGACAACATTTAAGAAGTATGACATCTGCATCTTAGGAGTCCCAGAAGGTGAGGGGAGAGAAGGGAGAGACTCTATCTGTATTTGAAGAAATAATAACCAAGAACTTCCTTAACCTGATGAGGGAAGCAGACATTAGACCCAGGAATCACAAAGAGTTTGAAACAAAGAAACCCAAACAGACCTACACAAAGACATGTTGCCAGTAAAATATTAAAAATACAAGATAAAAATAGAATTTTAAAAGTATCTAGAGGAATAAAAATTATATACAATGTAGCTGTTAATGGATTTCTCAGCAGAAACTTTACAGGCCAGAAAGGGATGACATGATAATTCTCAGCCCTGAAAGAAAAGAATTTCAAATCAAGGACAGTAAAACCTGTGAGATTGTCACTTAGAATTGAAGAAATAATCAAAACCTTTTCTGATAAGACAAAGTTAGGGGAATTCATCAACACAAAACCAGCTTTACAAAAAGTACTAAAGGATCCTATAAAATGTAAAGAAACCCCACTTAAAAGCACCAAGACCTCAAAATCTAAATGGCAGGGTGGAGAAGAGAAGATTAAAAATGTGGATGGTTAGAAAGAACTAAAGGCTAATTTGCTTTAATATAAAAACAGGATCTAAGCATTGAAACATTTATTTAAACTACTGAGAAACCTCCAGATATATATGCAGTAAAAAACAAAGAAGAAAACAAATCAAAACCAGTCACGACATAACTGCTTTCATTTTCCAAAGCAGAGAGAGAACAAACATCCTGTTTACAATAATACCCAGAAAATTGGGAACAAAATGGCGATAAAGAGTTATATTTCAATAATCACCCTAAATGTCAATAGACTGAACACATCAATCAAAAGGCACAAAATAGCCAAATGTTTTTTAAAAACAGAACCCAACTTTCTGCTTCAGTCAGGAAACTCATCTTCTTTCAAAAGATAAACAGGCTCAAATTTAATGGTAGATGACAAAACTATATTCAAATAATAGCAAAACAAAGCAGGAACAGTAATGTCAATTAAAATAGACTTCCGTCTAAAAAGGATAACAAAAGACAGGGCTGGCCATTATATAATTATTAAGGGGTCAAATCAGCAAGAAGACTTAATGCTTATTAACATATATGCACCAATAGAAGGAGAATCAAAATACATAAAGCAAGTATTAGTGGAAATAGACACCAACAACAATACAATAATAATAGACTTCAACTTTCCATGACAATAGTGAACATATAGACCAATCAGAAAATCAAAAAGAAAGAATAATTTTAAATGACAAATTTGACCAGAAAGGATTAACAGACATACCAAACACTTCATCCAATTACAGCAAATTCACATTCTTCTAAAGTACATAAAGGACATTTTCAAGAATCAACCATATGTTGGGACACAAAACACGTCTCAACACACTTACAAAGACTGAAATCATGCCAAGTATGTTATCTAATCCCAATGACTTAAACCTAGTAAACAACCATAAAAAGAAAGCTAGAATATTCCAAACTATTTGGAAGATAAACAACATTCTTTTGAATGACACTAGTGTCAAGGAGGAAATGAAAGGGAAAATGTAAATGTACTTGGAGACTGATGAGAATGAAGACAGGAGATACAAGTACCTATGGAATGCAACAAAGCTTTTTTTGGTAATCCAGACCTATTTCAAGAAATAAGAAAAATGGCAAATAAACAATCTAACACCACATTTAAAGCAACCAGAAAAAGTAGAACAATTAAAGTCAAAAGAGAAGAAAATATTAAAACTTTGAGTAGAAATAAACAACATAGAAATAAAAAAGATAATCAGAAGACGAAGAAAATCAAAAGCAATTTCTATGATAAAATAAACATAATTGATAAATCTTAGGCTAAACTCACTAAGAAAAAAAGAGACTACTCATAACTGGAATCAGAAAGTAAGGGGAAGAAGTTACAACAGATACTACAGAAGTACAAACTATCTTTAGAGACTACTATGCACAGTTTTAGGCCAATAAATTGGACAACTTTGAGGACATGGACAGAGTTTTTTAGAACATACGGCTTACTATGATGGAATCAGGGAGAAATGGAAAAGCTCAATGAACTATCACAGATTAAGAAAACTGAAGAGTTAATCAAATTTTCCACACATGAAAAAAGGCTCAGTGTCAGATCCTTTACTAGTGAGCTTTATCAAAACTTCAGAGAAGAATTAATAATTATTCTTCTCAAATTCTTCCAAAATATAAAAGAACAGAGATCATTTTTGAACACTTTATATGAGGCCAACATTACATTGATTCCAAAAGCTGATACTCACCAAGAAAGAAAATTTACAGGACTTTATCTCTAATGAACATATTTCAAAAATTCTCAACAAAATAATAGCTAACCTAATCCAACAGTACATCAAAAGGATAGTTCATCATGGCCAAGTGGAATCTATCCCTGGGGATGCAAGGATGGTTCAACATGCACAAATCTATTAGTGTCATACATGACATCAATAAAAGCAAGGAGGAAAATCGTATGATCATATCAATAGATGCAGAGAAAGCTTTTGACAAGATTCAGCACCCATTTATTATTAAAACTCTATATAAAATGGAGATAGAAGGTACAGACCTTAACAAAATAAAGACGATACATGATAAATACACAGCCAACATCATATATAATCATAAAAAACTGAAAGCGTTTTCTCTGAGATCAGCATCAATACAAGGCTGTCGAACCTCACCACTACTATTTAACATAGCACCGTAGGTTTTCACCAGAGCAATTAGGTCAGAAGAAGAAGTAAAAAGGAATTCAAATAGGGAAGGAGGAAAAAGAACTATCACTATTTGCAGATGACATGATCCACATGTAGAAACCTTAAAAAGTCCCTTAAAAAACTACTACAATTAATCAGGGATTACTCTAAGGTGGCAGGCTACAAAATCAATACACAATCATCCATTGAATTTCTACACACAAACCAATATATAAGGTAATGAAAACAAGAAAACTACCTTTTACAATAGAAGCAAAAATAATAAAAATACCTTGCAATATTCTTAACAAAGAAGATAAAAGACAATGAACAAAAAAAGGAAGATACAAAGAGATGGGGCAATAGCCTGTGGGCACAGCTGGGAAGAATTAACATAATTCAAATAAACATCTTAACTAAAGCAATATACTGATTTAATAAATCCCTATCAAGATTCCACTGACAATTAAAAAAAAACAGAACAGAAGATTTTAAAATTTGTATGGAATAACAAGAGGCCTTAAATAGCCAAAGCAATCATTAGAAAAAAAAAGACCAAAACTGTAGGTATCATCCTACAGATAATGAACTATATTATAATGTGATATTGATCAAATCTGTATGGTACTGGTATAGCAACAGATACACAGATCAGTGGAATAGGACTGAATGAGTGGAAGTAGATTCATTCATATATGGTCACTTAATTTATGACATACAATGGAGAAAGGAAAATCTTTTCAATAAATGGTATTGGGAAAACTTGACAGCCATATACAGAGAATGAAGCTAGACCACTCTCTAACACCATACACAAAAAAATAATTAAAAAATGGATTAGAGACTTGGATCCAAGACCAGAAACCATGCACTACTTGGCAGATGACTTAGACAAAACATTCTATGACGTCAACCTTAGAGAGATCTTTAAGGAGTTAACTCCAGCAGTAAGAGAAACAAAATGAACAGGAGACAAATGAGCCTACGTCAAACTAAAAAGCAACAAACAAAATGAAATATAAACAAACTCTTGGACAGTGACAGCAGAACTGAGGCTACCAAAGGGGACGGGTTTGGGGTGAGAGCAAAGGTGCTTGGGGTCCAATGGACAGCGGTGGAGACTACTAGAAATTAGGTGGTGGGTGTGGTGTGTTATCATATATTTGAGAAGCATGAAACTGCAAATCTGAATTATATTATTTTATAAATCATAGTTACCTAAAAAAAAAACAAAACCAACCAGAAATAGGTTTTATCAGTAGTAAAACCTATTTATTAGCTTATTTGCATAAGCTAATCTGACCTTATTGACATGAGAAAAGGTGTTTCCTAATTGTGTCACAAGTGTGTGGAAGGCCAGTTCTAACACTGGTGTTCTTGTAGAGGTAATTTTAGTAGAGAATTTGAAAAGAATTACTTACAAACTATTTTTCAAAATGATAACTAAAAAAATATTTTCCTAAATAGGGGCTTTCCTAAAACACACAGAATGACGCTCTTCGGGGCTTCCATTCACTTCTCACCCTCATGAACAAATCTGACATTGAATACTTGCTTAGAATCCCAACAGGCTCCTTGCAGAAAGACTAGAGAATTCTCTGGTATGGGTCTGCACCTGCGTCTCGGAGACCTGGGTGTGGGGTCCTCAGGAGTGACCACGCAGAGCCTAGGTACTGGGGTCCTCATGTGACCACCACCTGAGCATAATTCTCAGGGGCCCCAGAGGTCGTGTGCCGCAGAGCACACGTGTGTCCATTAGGATAACAGAGCCCCCATTAGCCGCACAATCTCAGCAGTGGAGTGCAGATTGCTTTTTGGGGTGCCTGACACCAGACTGTGGGGTGCAGTTGGTTACAAGGCCCTTGGATCTGGGGTGTCTACAGCAGGTCGTGGAGGGAACATGGGCCAAATAGAAGGGGTGCAAATGCCAGGGTCTCCACTGACTCCCTTGAGCCCATCCTGACAAGCACATCTTTTATCTCGTGACTCATTGGCTACAGAATCCTGCTCTTGCCTTTTCTCTTATTAAAACACAAAAGCAAAAGCCAAACCTGTAACCTTTCTTCCTCATCCATCGCTTCCCCTCAACTGGGAAACATTTCTTCTCCTGCCATCGCACTTGGAGCTCCTTTCATCAAATTCTGCCCCCAGAAGTTGCTGCCCTCTCAGCTGTGACCTTCTGGGACAGCCTCCCCAGGGGTTCCCGTCCACCCC